>PVJA010004101.1:0-89088 GCA_004027025.1 Myocastor coypus | reverse complement strand
TTCTATGCAACATTAATAGGGAGGTGGGTCATGCCCACACACTGCACTGTATAGAATGATTGTGAGGACAATATGCAATATGTCAACTTTCAAAGAAAAAAAGGGGGAAAAGAAAAAAAAAAGAATAAGAAGACAAGAAAATGAAATAAAAGGTATATAAAATGAAAAAAATGAGTGAGTAAAAAAATAAAGGTTCTGAAACAAGAAAACAAACAAATAAATAAATAAATAAATAAAATTTAAAAATTCTAATATTTAAAAAAAATAAAAATTAAAATTAAAATTAAAAAAAAGGAACTTTGAAGACACTATCAAACAAGTTAAAGTATACATTATAAAATTTCAGGGCTGAACAGATAGCTCAGTGGACTAAAGGACCTACTTGCACAGAGTGGGAGATGCGATTTGATCCCCAGTGTATCAGGCTCTTCAGTCCCCCCAACGAGGTGTGCTGAGGTGGTTAATGAGACTGGGTATGGTTGCAAACACCTGTAATTACAAACTGAAAACAGGAGAATCACTATGAGTACAGTCTATGTAGTGAGACCCTGCAGAACCTGTAGTAAATATATAAAAATGTAAAAATGAATAAATAAATAGAAATTCAAATATCACAACAGACAAAGCAACAGCTGTTACTTAAAGAAATTTAACTCCCAGGTTTTTTTTTTAATTGGAGATAAAGCATGAGCATGTGAGCTTAAGTATTTCATTGACTGTTAAGTGATATTAATCTAAATGGCTCATGATATAGTCAAATTACCACAACACACAAAAAAGACCCCTAGAGATATCAGAAGAAAATTAACTGATCACATCCAAGGCATTCTCAATAATGTGATTAGAGAATTTTTCAAGAGGAACTTTGAAGACAAATCTTTGTAGATTAAAGTGTTAAAGAAAATGTGTTGAAATTTCTATATCCACCAAAACACAACTGAGGGAGAAATTGTTGCCAATCAAGTAAAACTAAAAGGATTCATTATCGCTAGGTCATAGTGCAATACATTGTATTCGGAATACTGCAAGTTGAAATGACATAAGGTAATGATTCAAAGACACATTAAATTATAAAGATTCCAAATATGAGTTAATAGATAAATGTATAATCTTGTAATATCAGCATATTTGTTTTTAACTAAAACAAAGTATATAATTATGCAAACTAATATGATATACTAAATAATTTATGTCATAAAATAAAGTGCAAAGAGAAATATAGGACAGAATTTGCTTGAAAATTGTTTTCATCTACTATGCATTTAAAATACATGATCATGCTTTTATGATGTCATATATGACTCTCTTATAATGAAAATCCCATGGAACATATATCAAAAGGAAAGACAAGTTAATTAATTTATGTAACAACAAAGAGTCACATGAATTAAGTATAAAAATAAGGGAAATAGGAGGCATACAAATCATACCAAAATTATAAAGTATATTCTACGCATATGATCTTAATATGTCCATTAATATTCACACGTAAACATAGTAGTCAATAAGATAAGTACGACTTTTGAAGGATATTAATATATGATAGTAGTACCACATGAATGTGATTAGAAATCTTGTGCAATAGATAGCAGAACAATACCTGATTTCAAAATCTATTACATAACCATAATAGAAAGAACGGAGTTGTATTGACATAAAAGCACAGAAAAATAATTGGAATAGCAAAAAGCCTCAGAAAAAAACCATCACCATCTATAGCCATCACATTCTAAACAAAAGAACCAGAATGATATGCTCAATAGAGACTGTCTTTCAACAAATGATGCTGGGACAACAGGTCATCCATAATAACAAGAGTGAACCTACATCATTAAGTTTATACAGAAAGTGAAATCAAAACGGAACAAAAACATTAGTGTTCGACCTGAACCTTTGAAACTACCTGGGGGGAAAAATACATAGGAGCACATTTCAAGGTATTTATGCAAACAGTAATTTTTTGAATATGAGTCTAACAACATTAGAAATTAAATAAATATGAATAATTAGGATTATATATAATTTTTTTTTGTCTTTTTGAGACAGGGTCTCGCTATGCAGTTCAGGCTGGTCCTGAGCTCACTTTTGTAGCCCAGGCTGGTCTCGAACTCGCACCAATCCTCCTGCCTCAGCCTCCCGAGTGCTGGGATTACACGCGTGAGCCACCACGCCCGGCTAGGATTATATATAATTAAAAAGCTACTGCACAACAAATGAAGCCAATATAGAGAGGAAAAAAAAAAACCCTAGAGAATTGCAGATGATTGCCTGCTCATCTTCTGATTGAAGACTGCTATCCAGAGTAAAGAACTAAAATTAAATAAATAAATAAAAATAAAAATAACGAGTAAAAGAGCAAGTAATCTGACAAACGAATGAAGTCACAATCTGAGTTGTAACTTCTCAGAAAAACACACATAACTGACAAATATATTATAAAATGCTCAGCATCTTTAGCCACCAGAGAGGGGGCCAGCGAGATCGCTCAGTGGAATAAGTTCTGGCCTGGCAAGTGCAAGGTCCTGAGTTCAATCACTGGCACTGAAAAAAAAATTACAAATTTAGCCAGCAGAGAAATGAAAATAAATTGTATAATGAAATTCCATGTCATTCCAACTAGAATGGCTAATATTTAGAAAATGAATGCTGAGAAAGTAATAGAGAAAAGGGAACCCTAGAACAGTGTTGGTGAGGATACAATCTTTTACAACTACCATGCATCACACTAAAAAAAACGTCCTTAGAAAACTAAAAATGTAACTATGTTGTCGTTCATCTATATTACTTCTGGTTATACAGCTGAAAGAAATGAAGTTAGAATACTTAACTTGTGCCTCAACCAAATAAGTCTCTCTTTCGTTTCCTGTTACAATGGGCATGTATATCCTGTGTCATTATAATTTGTAAGTGTTTAACATTTGTATTTGATAGGTCCTCATAGATAAGAGTTTGCTTAAGCTGGGCGTGGTGGCACACGCCTGTAATCCCAGCACTTGGGAGGCTGAGGCAGGAGGATCACTGTGAGTTCGAGACCAGCCTGGGCTACAAAAGTGACCTCAAGGCCAGCCTGAACTGCATAGAGAGACCCTGTCTCAAAAAAAAATAAAAAAAAGAGTTTGCTTAAAGTCTCAGAAGAAACTTTAGAATGGGATGTTAAAGAAATTCTGGAAGCTCTAAGGATTTGGGTAACTCTTACAGACAAACTAAATGCATTTTTCATAAAGAAATGCATATGGCTCTCTTTGTGAAACACAGAATGACTTGGGGGCCAGAGACAGAATGTCACAGTTTATATTTAATGCACCCCAATGTCTTATGCACTTATAGGGGAGACTTTAAAGAGGCAAACAAATCGTGGGGGCACTATATGATATGAGATGGTAGTAACTTGTCAGTAAACAATGTAACACAGGGAGTCTTACCTGATAGAGTGTATCATCCTCCATAATTCCTCCCTTCTGTCTCTGCTTCCTGGGTTGTACAAGGAGATCAACTTTAATCCATGAGAGGATCTTATCCCGGGATGCTTCTACCACAGACCCAGCTACTATAGACTGAAACATCTGTAAATGTGAGAAAAATTTCCCTTTTAATTTATTGTGTCAATGTGAGATCTGAGCAACAAGAAAATGAATAAGACCAATACTAATTTGAAATAAGGTAGATTCATAAAGTCAAATATTCTATGTTTTCCCTCACATATGGACACTAAATAGAAGAAATCCTGAACAAGAGGAACTTATCAACAGAGATAAAATTTAATAAGTTGAGAGAGATAGTAATACAAAAGGGGAGGCAGTTTAGAAAGTATCCCTAATCAATGTGAAACATGCAAGTGAGAAAATGTCACACTAAAAATCATTGATTTGTTCGAGTATTCATTAGTAACTACAATTATTTAAAACTATGCTTTAGAAATACAAAAGAAAGCACTAAAGGAAAAATTGGAAGAAAACTATAAGACATATGCAAAACAAAAATAGCAAAAATAAGTAGTACCAGCTGTGATCTGAGCATATCCTTAAAAAATCTGTTAAAATGTAATTGCCCATGTGATAGATGTGGTCTGTAGAAGTTTCTTGAGTCATAAAGGCAGAAGTTCTTATGAATGAAGGCATTAGGAACTTTAAAAGAAACAGCTGGGAGGCATTTTTTATTTCTATCTTGTCTATCCTTTGACAGTACAGAATTCAGAATACAAGAGTCTTAAGAGAAATCCTCTTCTTTTGTTTTTGGCCCTCATCAGACAAAAAAAATATGCCATGATAGTAAAATTAAGCTTCCTTAATTTCATAGCTATTAAAATGAAATTGCATAACTCATATTCCTGTATTACACAATCTTAGATATTTTATTGTACTAAGGCACAAGAACGGACACTTCTTTATTAAATACATACATATAAATAGATTAAAATACCTAATGAAAAGATGGTAAAACATTATCCATGGCAAAAATGGAGAAGAAACTAAATAATACACTTGTATGATATGTTCAAGCAACTTGCTTAAGATCCTATCATTAGGTCCAGTGGATTGTCATAGATGGTTTGTATTCGACTGAGGTAGAAGCCAACTGTTGAAATTTTCTGTAGGTCTTTGAACATGAATGAGTGTTGGATTTGTCAGAAGCCTTTCCTGCAACAATGCAGATAATCATGAGATTTTTGGATTTGGCACTATTGATATAGTGTATTACGTTTATACATTTGCATATAATGAACCATCCTTGCATCCCTGGGAGAAATCCTACCTGGTGATGGTGTATAATCTACTTGATAATTTGCTATATTCTATTTGAGAGGATTTTGGCATCTATGTACATAAGGGAGATTGGCCTGTAGTTCTCTTTTTCAGTTATATATTTCTCTGGTTTGGTGATCACTATAATACTTGCCTCTAGGAAAGATTTTAAGAGAATTGTTTCCTTCTCAATTTCATTGAACAGTTTGAGGACTATTGGGATTATATGTTCTCTAAATTTCTTCTGGAACTTCGCTGTGAACCCAGCAGTGCTTGGACTTTTCTTTATCGATAGATTTTCTACAACATTTTTAGTTTCATTGGCTGTTATTGGGTTGTTGAGTGTTCTACTGATTCTTCTAGATTCAGTTTTGGCAATTTGCGCTTTTCTAGAAATCTATCCATTTCTTTCATGCCTTCAATTCTGTAAGAGTAAAGATTCTCAAAATAGCTACTGATTATCTTCTCAATTTCCACAGCGTCTTCAGTAACTTCTCCCTTTTCATTCCTTATTGCTTGAATTTGAGTTTTTTCTGTCCTCTTTTAGAGAAAGTTAGTTATGTACATATTGATATTGTTTAGTGTTTCAAATAACCAGCTTTTTATGAGCAGAACATATTTATTGAGGGAAAGAAAGCTCCTGTCTGAGAGAGGGAGAGGAGCGGTTCCCAAGTAAGTGTCCCCTGGAAGCTGTCTCTGCCAGGGATTTTTATATTGAAAAACTATACAGTGAAGTGTGTCTAAGGTGAAAACCATGATAACTCACTTAGGTGGGCATGAGGTGTGACAAAAGTATGGTCAACAAATGAGGGTACAAGCAGCATTGCTCAGGTAAAATTGATTAAAGCCAATACAGAATGGAGAAGGGGGCCATGTAGTGAGCAGGCTTGAATAAGAACATGGTATTTTCCTGTTGGGGGTTGAGTTACTGACTCATTTAGGCTCTTTAAAGTGATTGATACCTTTTTAGAATATCAATCCATGACGCACATTCCTAGGGAAATATGTGGCTACTTTTTTTTTTTTTTTTTGAAGTCTGGCTCACAGCAGGGGTGTCTGCCTCTTGCAAAGCTATAAAATTACCTTGTCTTCCATCTTGTCTCCTTGAGGACCTGGCCCTGTCTGACTGTCTATAACATTTTTATATAATTTAGCTGCCTACATCCTTCCCCGCCTCTGAAGATGTAATCAAACTTCCATGAGGGAACCATGGGTGATGACCGCTCTGGATTCTTCAGGTTGAAAGGGATCTTAATTGTGAATCAGCAGTCAGAGATACACTCAAGAGGTTCTACCTAAAGGCCCTCAATAGACACCATGAATTTTTATCTTGGGTAGGCATATATCTTTGAATCTGGAGGAGGCAAAGTCAAAGACGCTATTAAACATATATGGGACAAATAACATCAGCAGGATAATTCTGAATGCAATCAAAATGAGTTTTACAAAGTAAACAGTAATGATTTTAACAAAGATGACAAAGATAGGGTCTGGGGACCTCAGTATTTTATATACCATTCATTTGATATTTAATATTTTGGACAGTTATTGAGACATTAGTGGAAGGATCTGGAACATAACATTTTGTAGGTCTATTAGCAGAGATCGCTTAAACATGGGGTTTAACCTTTTCTAATCTTCTATGGCTATTAGGTATTGTATCAAATAAACTGGCCTTCTATGTTTTACCAACTCTAGTATTACTTGTGTTGTAGGCAGCCGAGTTAGATGGAAATATTATAGACAGTCAGACAGGACTAGGCCCTCAAAGGGGATAATACAGAAGGCAATTATTGGAGTGACAGATGCTCCTGCTGTGGGCCAGACCTAAAAACCAAAGATCAAACAAATGCTGACCTCCTTAAAGATTGACATCCGAGATTGATCATCACCCTAAGGGAGCCAATAGAATCATTAATCTGAATACTACTGGATGGCTACCTGATAAAGTTATGTTCTGCATTCGCTCCTGCTTGCTACACAACTCACTTTCCCATTTTGTCCTGGACTTAATCAACTTTACCTGAGCAATAGTGCTTATACCCTCATTGGTTGATCATAGCTTTGTCATACCTCATACTCACCTAACAGAATTTCCATGGTTTTCACTTTAGACCCACCTCACTGCATCACTTTCCTCTATAAAAATCCCTGGAAGAGATAGCTTCTGGGGGACACCTAATTGGGACTCCCCTCTCGTCCCTCTCTCAGATGGGAGCATTCTTTCCCTCAATAAATATGGTCTGCTCATTATTTCCATTTGTTTCTAAAATTCATTCTTCAGTTTTAGAGAACATGAACTTGTCACAGGTACTTCTTAGGTTGGGAAATCAGTTTTTCCTATACCATTTGGAGGATCCCTATTGGAGGTCGTTCACCCCACATCATTTTTTTCTTCCTGCATCACTTGGGTTACATGAATTGCCAGAAATAGGGAAAATAGTGAGCACTCTCCAGTTTGAAAGTGAGGCCACTGGCTTGGTAACTATTGATATATCTGCGTGACCATCTATTAAAAGTTTAACAGGATTTCTCTTTATATGACAGTTAACATAGGTTCTGTCAGTCTGAGGGGCAAAGAGCCATGACTACTTCAATGTGAAACTTCCAACACGGGGTTCATTCAAATTCAAAAATCATTTGAATGCAATTGAAATGATTTTTACAAATGAATAATAATGACTTTAATAAAGATGACAAAGATAGGGTCTGGAGACCTCAGCATTTTATATACCATTGATTTCATATTTAGTATGTTAGACAGCTATTGAGACATTAGCGGAAGGATCTGGACTCCATCAGGAATTTTCTTTTAGCAGTTTTGAATAGTTTTTTGTTTGAAATGTCCCTTCTGCCATGAATCTATGAAGCATCACTTTTCCTGTTTTCCAAATAGCCTTCATTCTTGTAGGCTGCTATTATTACCATTTTTATTTTTTATCTATATTTTTGTTTTGTATCATTTTTACTATGATACACCTCAACTCATTTTAACTTCTGTAGCTTGGGTCCAATATCTAGTGCCCAATGAGCAACATAACTTCTGGTTTTAAGTTAAAGGGTCTTATACTGAACTGGCAAACTCGATAAACAAAAACGTTCAAATGCCAATGTGCTGCCTCAAATGCTCATACTTTGATTATACATATGCTAATCTATCAAAAATTTCTCACTTCCTAGAAGATACCAAAACATAGATAATCATATAAGTAAAACCTATAGTGAATATGCCTGATTACATTTTGATTTCTTTTACTGGAATCCACCAGATTTTTCTATAGAGACATAATAAGGCCTTAAATGTCCATCTCATACAGCCCAGGTGAACTGAGTCTTTTCAGGCTTTCCAGCCTCATTACAAGGGAAGCTATCTTCATGTAACCTTGGGCAGGGCTACCTGCAGAACTAGCTTTTTGATTCATTAATTATTTGTATTGCTTTCTTTGCCTCAATTACATTAATTTCTGCTCTAATCTTTATAATTTCTTCTCTTCTTTGAGCTTTGGGTTGGTTTGCTTTTCTTTTTCTAGAGTTTTGATATTCAGCACTAGGGTATACACTTGTTCCCATTCTGTTTCCCCAATGTGTGAGTTGAGAGCTATAAATTTCCCTGTAAGAACTGCTTTCTTTGCATCTCATAAATTCTGGTAAGTTGTGCTTGGATGATCACTGAATTTTAGATATTGTTTAATTTTTTATTTAATTTAATCTGTAACCCCTTAGTTGTTGAGGAGGGTGTCATTTAACTTCCATGTATTTGTGGTTTTGGGGATTCTTTTTCATTTTTCCCAGTTTTATTGCGCTGTGGCGAAATAAAATACATGGGTTGTTGTACAAAACCTACATGTTTTGTTATACAGGTCTTGCTTTAACTTGCCCTTAACAACCCAGCAGAAAAAAATTAAACATGATGCATAAAACATAAGTGTAGTTTAGTATGCTGAGCTGGAAAAAGCTCAAATCAACAGCCTCCAACATTGCCAATTTCACCAGTAACACGATGCAATTATGGAATATTTGACTATGTATACAACTAACTTCTCTTAGGTCAAAGAGAAGAAATCTATTGTAACAATAACCATTAGAAAATTTATCATGTCTACATCCTGTGCTCTGTATAACTACAATGAGGATAATAATGTGTTGTGTCAATTATTGTGAATATGCTATTAACGTGTTTTGAAACTGTCACATTGTAATTTCTTATTAAACGTAATAGAAATGAAAAAGAAATAAAAACAAAATAATGTGCATGGGATAATTTCTGGTTTCTTCCATATATTTAAGCACGACTTATGGACTAGTATGTAGCCTATTTTGGAAAATATCCCATATGCAGCTGAAAAAAATATGTGTTCAGAAGTGATTGCATGGAATACACTGCATATGTCCACTAAATCAATTTATGCCAAGTCCTGCCTCAGTTCTGCTACTTCTTTGCTAATGTTTTGTCTGCTAGACCTATCTTTTGGGAATGAGGGGGTATTAAGTTCTCCTGTTATGATTGTGGTATCAGATATTATACTTTTCAAGTCTAGTAGAATTTGTTCTATATAGATAGTTTCTCCCGTGTTTGGTGTATACATATTAACGACTGTTATGTCTTCCTCTTGCATTTTTCCCTTAACAAATATGTAGTGGCCTTCTTTATTTCATTTGATAATTTTTCATAAAGTTTATTTTTGTCATAGAGTTCTGTTGGTATTTTCATAGAAATTTATATAATAATTTATTCCTGATATTTTCTTTTAGTATTTGTAAACGTACACAGTTGATGTAAAATTATTGATGCTTACTCAAAACTGGCTATACATATTAATAATTTAATATTTTACTGTTTTAGTATTTCCTATTAGCTACACATTGCATACTACAGTAACCTCTAGACAAAATAGCAAGACCATTTAGATGTCGAAGATATCCTACCTAATGGCATGAAAGCAAAACATATGTGATGGCAGTATCAGCAATGCATGAGTTTCAAACATGCTATTGCCATATGGGCAGATTTCCTTAGGTGTGATAAAATAAAAATTATTTTTGTAAAAAGTGCTGTGGAAATTTTCATTATTTTTTTAAAGCAAGAATTGAACTCAGGCCCTTCTGCTTGCCAAGCAAGGATTTATTCCATTGTATTTTAAGTAAGAAAACTCATGGGCATATTTTTTTAAAAATTGTACATCAAAAGTCCATTGATGTTCACATTTTAATACATTTTAGGAATGATAAGTATTAAACATACAATACCTTTGTTCTGTAGTATCTTCCTATTGTGTAAACATTATTTAATATAATAAAGTTCATAAAATAATTATTGATTCATCAATAGAAATACTGTAAAGATTAAATGTGTGCCTGACATTCTGATGTTTCTGCGTATTTATGACAAGATTAGTATGCTTCTATTAAGAGATAAGTTTGTAGCCAGGTGTGGTAGTGCATGCCTGTAATCCTAGCACTTGGGAGGCTGAGGCAGGAGGCTTGATTCGAGTTTGAGACAAACCTGGGTGACAAAAATGAGCTCAAGGCCAGCCTGAACTGCACATGCAGATCTTGTCTCAAAAATACACCACAAAAAAGAGAGAGAACAAGATAAGGTCATGTTGAGAGTGACAGAATATAGCAAAAGTATTCCACATAAATAGTTATTTCATTATAATAATTCTTATTAAAATAAGAATTAAGCCGGGCGTGGTGGCTCATGCCTGTAATCCCAGCACTTGGGAGGTTGAGGCAGGAGGATCGTCGTGAGTTCGAGACCAGCCTGGGCTACAAAAGTGAGCTCAAAGCCAGCCTGAACTGCACAGTGAGACCCTGTCTCAAAAAAAATAAATAAATAAAAAATAAATAAATAAATAAATAAATAAAATAAAATAAGAATTATGTCATTATGGGTCATGCTTTTAGTGTGATATGCAAAAATCTAAAGCAATATAAACTGTAAAGATTCTAAACAATTTTTGTTTGCTTTTACATTTTTTCTGATTCTCTGATGATCAAACAAGTTCCATTACAGGAAAAATTTCCTAGGTCAGATTTGTTCAGTCTCATAAAGTGAGTCTTATGTACCTTTGACACAAATATATAAATATATAAATATAAATCATGAAATTCAGCCAGGGATATAGCTCAGAGGCATGAGCACCTGCCTGGCAAGTGCAAGGTCCTGGGTTCGATCTCCATATGATAAAAATCTTGAAATACACATAGTAGTGTAAATAAACTTTTTTTACTTTCAGAGTTACTTTAAAATGGTAAAGTATATGTTGAGCCACTTCAATAATTTGTTAACATCTAGGATGTTCTTGATATGAAGTCCTTTCGTATCTATGAAAATTAGCAAAACATTGGGCTATAAAGATGGCTCAGAATTCTAAAACACTTTCTTAGGCGATCTTTGGCAACCACAGGGACCTTGGTTCAATTCCCGGTATCACATGGTGCACCAGCCACACTCCAAGGGTAGGCTGAGCTGGCCATAATATATTATATTCATATATATATATATATATATATATATATATATATATATATATATATAAGTTTACAACACAAATGTTCTCTTTATATGTTGGGGACAAATAATTATAAATAGTAATATCAAAATAGGTACACTTTAGACTAGCAACCTAATTTTTTACATTTAAGCAACCAGAAAGTTAACAACAAAATAATACAAAATTTGTTGAAAAAAGAGTAATGCGTAAAGCATTTACAGCTCAAAGAGTAGATAAAGAATAGATAAATAATACATAAGTCAATGAAAGCAAGCATTAATCTACTATACATATATATATATATATATATATATATATATTCCATCTAAGAAAGAAGAGGTGTCAAATGAATAAAATCCAAAGTGATTTTGAGAATACTAAGAGCAACTGTACAATATTTTGTATAAGCATTATAAAATGGGTAGAATTTGGAGATACTTATAATCTATCAATATAGATCAATGAATTTGAAATAATAATCAAAATTTTCTGATAAAAAAGAATTGTAGGAAATTTAAATGCTTTCAAACCAAACTTCCTCAACTCTTCCAAAGATGAAGATGAAAAACATCTGCTAGTGTAAGACTTGCACTAATCTGATAACATACAGTATATGGCTTCTTCTGGCTAATCATAATTTTGGAAACGTACAATTTGATGACTTTGTAAAAATGCTATTTGGGAGAACAACTGAAAAGAAACCCATAAAGCTTGAAATAAATTCTTGACACTATCTTTCTCATTACAGTCCTAAAACTTAAAAGTGTACAGTTTTTTGAAATGTATCTCATGGTAGTGTTGACAAAGTGATCAGCATCACTTTTATGTCCTCTATAGAGAGTACTTCCATGTGTGCATTGTAGCTCAGTAAATTTATATTTATAATCTTGGGGGCAAAGTTATTGGAACATTGTTCAATGCAGCATGCCTTTGATTCCAGCACTCAGGAGGCTGATTCAGGTGGATCCCTCAAATTTTGAGACCAGCCCGGACTACAAGGTGACCTCAAGGCCTGTTTGAGCTGCATAGGCTACCCTGTCACAACAATACAAGAAGAGGAAGAGGAAGAGGAGGAGGAGGAAGAGGAAGAGGAAGAGGAGGAAAAAGAAGAAGAAGGAAAAGAAGAAGAAGAAGAAGAAGAAGAAGAAGAAGAAGAAGAAGAAGAAGAAGAAGAAGAAGAAAACAAAATTTATTGGAATTCTAATGAGCTAATTCAAATATACCACTTCCAATGCAACTAATCGTGAAAATAAAGACTCTAAGACATATCTGGAATTATGGGAAGCTAAAATGTTCTAAGTCCAGCCATGAAGATGGCTATCCAGAACAAAGTCCCAGACCCAGGCTGAAACCTAGGTTTTATTATGTAATGAAGAAGGCAGTGGCTTGAGCATGAATGATGGTGGGAATTATGGAAGAAAATAGATGAGTTTTTTGAACGGGACTAGGTAGGAATCCTGAAATCATCTCGACAATATTCAGAGAGAAAGATATGCAGAAAGAGTAATATGCATAACAAAACTAAGATAGTATCTAATGTTTGGGTGTCAGGGCTTCAGTTCTGATTTATTATATTTCAAGCCCTAGGAAATCATATCCTCTATATTGAGGTTTGATCTCAGCTAATAGTGTGAATCTTTGGCATTTCATGTCACTTCATGCTGGTTCACACCAGGGAACAATGTGTGGTCCACTACAACTACCTGTCATCTTCAAATACTACCATCAATATCTCAAATGGACCAATGTGCATTGCTTAAAGTCAATTGAAGGAATAAGGAAACATCCTGGTCATCTCAGTACATATCACTGCATGGAAATACAGTCAGTTTCAGCCAAAATAGAGACAGTTGCTGCTCCCACAAGAAAAACCACTTAGGTGATCTTCTCCAGTCCTTTCTTGAATTTCAGTAACACATCTATGTACTCTTCCTGTGATTCCAAAGAACACATGCATGGCTACTGTCAGTTGCATAACTTTGTGTTATTCATGTGATGCTGGTTATGTAGGTATACAAAATGTAGGGATTAGGTGGCATGTGGCAGCTTTGAATGTGGCAAGTTTTCTCAGAAATTCTTGAGTAGCCAAGTACATGTTTTTTTTTTTTGTTGTTGTTTTTTTTGTCTTTTTTTGAGACAGGGTCTTGCTATGCAGTTGAGGCTGGCCTTGAGCTCACTTTTGTAGCCCAGGCTGGTCTCAAACTCGCACCAATCCTCCTGCCTCAGCCTCCCGAGTGCTGGGATTACAGGCATGAGCCACCACGCCCGGCTCAAGTACATGTTTTATAAAAGGTCAGAGACATTGTAAAGTATCCCTGCTAGAATAAGTAATGGAGTTCTAGGAATGGAAACATAATCCAGAAGGAAGAGAGACACTAGTGGCAAGTAACATCAGGCGTCCACAGATGCCATCATCAGAACAAACACATGAACCGTGAGTATCAAATATAGGTAAAGGAACTTACCTGCACCTCAGATGAGACTTTGATCTTGGAATTTTCCGTGATGAATGAATGAGTCACACCATTTTTACTATTAGGCAACAATCAAATATAACTTGTCTTGTTAGGAATATATACAAGGCCAAAGGGGGAAATCTGTGATTTGCATATAGTTTGAGTGTCCTTCATAAATTCAAGTGTTGCAAGCCTAGGACCTAGGATGGCTAAATAAGAGGTGGTAATGAGGTAATAGATTGGGATCATTCAGTCTCATTGGAAAATAGAATATAACCTAATAATTATGAAGATTCAGATAAGGGTTGGGAATAAGATGTGCCTATGTAACTTAATCCGGAGTGGATACAATTTGGCAAATATAGCCAAGATGTGTGAAAAGAACAAATTGCAGGGGACCAGACCTGAAATGATTTTATTGGCTCCACTGCCACCACCCCAATCTTGTTATTCTGCTGTCCTCTTGTTTCTTCAGTAGCTATCTGGGTTAAAGAATATAACTCCTCCGTTCTTCCCTTGTGTTCATTCTATATTTCTTTCTTATTTTATTGTACTTGTCTTCACCTTTCCTCAATCTTTATCTTTCCCTTTCTTTCCTCTATGTTGAGTCTTCCTTTCCATTGAATAATAGTTGTGTTTAAACTATTCTTCACTGTTCCAAGCAAGACTTTGAGCAGGACATTAATAGCTTGAACTCTCCAAGCACCATGACATCTTTGCCATCTGACAAGAGTAGGACCTTAAAATGAGATCTTTAGTAGGAGATAATTAGGGATTTGTAGGAAGTGTTCCCAAGATGTTGATATAGAAATCACTGAGTTATTAAAATAATGAACTGCTATGAAAACATTTTGGAATTTGTGGTGATTGATACATTGTTATTCTGTATTAGAGTTTTAGAGGAACAGACTTAATTTAAGGAACAGATATTATCATAAAGTATACTATGTATAAGGAATTACAAGATTGGCTTGCAGGAGTCTACCACAGAGTCAGAGGAGTAAGCATGCAGAGGGTGTCTGCACACCCCAGACTGAAGAATTCAGCCTCAAGGTCTGAAGCACACTGCAGTGTCCTGTGCAAGTTTCTATTAATCAGCCAATGGGTCTGTGACAGAAGACTGAAGAGTTTGTGTTGGACACTGAAAAGTCTTCGACAGAAGCTGAAGGATCCAGGCTTGAGGATTAGGAGTCAGCATTGCAAGCCAGGCAATGTAGTCTGAGTTGAATGTGAAGACTGAATCTCCTCTGAGGAAGTGGAAGTTCGACCCCTTCCTCAGCATGTTTGTATGGTCTCTTTGTGCAAATCCATATCTAGAATATGTGTCTATGCCAGTGAGGACAAAGCACAGTCCCTTCCATGATGGAAGTGGTCCAATATAATCAACCTGCTACCACGTTGCAGGCTGATCACCCCGAGGAATGTTGCTATATTGGGGACTCAGTGTTGGTCTCTGCTGCTGGCATAATGGGAATTCAGCAGTGGCTGTGGCAAGAACAGTCTTCGTGAGTCAGAGTCCATGTTGCTGAGCCCATGCATAACTTCCATCCCTGCCTTCTTGGCCACTTTGTTCATGAGCCCACTGGACATTAACAGGATCACTGAGGAAGGAGTTTGGCCACTATCCAGAGAACAAGTCATCTTACCAACTTGATTATTAAGGTCCTCTTCTGCTGCTGTCACTTTTTGGTGAGTGTTCACATGGGAAACAAATATGTTTACATCCTTTGCCCATATGGAGAGCTCTATCCACATAACTATTCCCCAAATATCTTTGTCACCTATTTTTCAATCATGCTCCTTCTAAGTTGCTGACCGTACAGCCAAACCAATGGCTACAGCCCATGAGTCATTATATATTGTCACACATCTGGCCACTTCTCTGTCCAAGAAAAATGTACTATCAGGTGCACTGCCCGAAGTTCTACCCACTGTGATGATTTCCCTTCACTACTGTCCTTTAGTAATGTCCCAGAAAAGGGCTGTAAGGCTGCAGCAGTCCCCTTGCAAGTGGTGCCTACATAACGTGGAGAGCCATCTGTAAACCAGGCCCTAGTCTTCTCTTCTTTTCACAGCTGATTATATGGCACAACTCATGATGCCATAGGTGCATGCTTGAAGCAGAAGGCAATATGGCAGGTGTAGAAGCCATAGGTACATGGACAACTTCATCATGTAATTTACTTGTTCCCTCTGGACTTGCCCTGGCTCTGTCACACATGTATACTTTTATTTAATTATTGATTGTTTCTGGGCATGTCCAACCTTATGAATTGATGGATCAGATAATACTCAGGCCACAATAGGCAGCTCAGGTCTCATGGTGACCTGGTGTCCCATAGTCAAGCTTTCAGTTTCCACTAATGCCCGGTAGCAGACCAAGAGCTGTTTCTCAAAAGGAGAGAAGTTGTCTGCAGTTGCTCCAAAATCCTGAAGTGCTGCACTGTGATTCACCCATGGGCTCCTACCAAAGACTCCAAACAGCATCCCTATTTACCACTGACATTTCAAGTACCATGGGATCTGCTGGATCATATGGTCCCAGAGGCAGAGCAGTCTGAACAACATCTTGGACCTGTTTCCGGGCTTTTTCCTGTTCTGGGCCCCATTCAAATTTAACAGATTTCTGAGTTACTCAGTAAGTGGATTAGAGTAAAATACCTAAATGAGGAATATGCTGTCTCCAAAATCCAAACAGGCCTACTAGGAACTGTGCCTCCTTTTTGGTCACAGGGAGAGGCAGAGGCAACAATTTATCTTTTTCCTTAGAAGGAATATTTCTGCATGCTCCACATCACTGGACTCCTAGAAACTTCACTAAGGTAGAAGAACCTTAAAGTTTTGTGGGATTCATCTCCCATCTTGTGGCTCTAAAATGCTGTGCTAACAAATACAAGATGGTTGTCACTGCCTACTCCCTAGGCCCAGTCATCATGACATCATCAATGTAATGGACCAATGTGATATTCTGAGGAAGAGAAACGTGATAATGTTCTCTATGAACTAAGTTGTGACATAAAGCAGGAGAATAAATATACCGCTGTGGTAAGACAGTGAAGGTATATTGCTGGCCTTAGTTACTCTTCTTTTATTGGTGGGACTAATGCCCAACACTCAAAATAAAGGAAGGAAAGGTTTATTCATCTCACAGTTACTGGAGGTTTCAGTCCGTATTCAGCTGGCTCCAAGGCAGAGTGGCACATGACAGAGGGCAACCATTCATGGTGGTGGGCAAAGAGCAAGAGCAAAGGGAGAGAGTAGCAGCAGTTCAAGTGGCTAATTTCTCTTCTCTCCTTACACTGAAATGCAAACCATCTGCCCCAGGGGAGGTACAGCACCCATTCTCACAATAATAAATTACAAATTCAAGAAGCAGCCCCATGACTGCATGAGACTTTGAGGGACACCTATACACAAATCGTAATAGACACTTAAGTTTTTCTCTTGCTTTTTGTCTTATAATAGGAAGTCTCTCTCTTAAACATAGAGTACTGTGATGCAATAAACTGTGAGGGTTTTAGTACAAAATAAAGCAGCTTCATATACTTTAACTTCGAAAACTGTGAACTAATTTTTTTCATTATAAATAAACCACCCTTGGTGATTTTATTATAACAACTTAAAATTTAATAACATATGGTTATACCACCAGAAATATTGTTGCCAAAAATTAAAGGCCTCACATATTAAATAAAACTAAAGAAGACCATCTCAATTCTGTAATTCTAGTTATTTAATTTTATTTTAATATTTATTTTTTATTTTTCATGTTCGTTGTTTTTATAATAATTAATACTCTGCATAATGCTGTCTTTGTCATACTTATTCAGAGTACAAAATGCAGACATGATTTCTTCTCTAAGCATCATTAATACCACTTTTTCTTTTCATTGCACAAAGAGAAAGTAGGTGTATATATAGTCCAATAGTTCATAACAGTAGTGGATTATCACCTCATCTGGCATTATTGGAAGCTGTTGACTTGAGCCATTTAAATCTCAGTCTAGGAATATGGCTTTCCTTTTTATAACTTTTGGTTAGACTTTTCTGCTGGATGGTTAAGACCAAGATAAAGCAAGACCTATGTTACAAAAAATGTAAGTTTTGTATGTGACAAGGTCAGTCAGATATCCTCAGGATTTACCCTGAAACCATGTATTCGGATTGGCAGAACTTTTGTCAGTGTCAGCCATCTGGATGAATCACAGCTATTGCTTGAACATTTTGCTCTCTGTGGAAGCCTGAGAGAATGTTTTCTCTAGATGACTCTCCTTAAGCACACTGTACATCATCAATCACTTTCCTCTGTAGCTCCATAATCCCCTTTAACAGGAAATTTGGGACTCCACTAAGTTGTAAGTAATTACAATACAGGTTCTTTTACATCGTGTTTCCTCACTGACCTTGAAGGTCTATAGCCAAAATACTGGCTATTCTTGTATCGTTTCTTTTGCTCTAATTCTTTAGACTGCCAACTTTAGTTGTTAACCCTCTAGAACAGAAGCTTAATGATATTATTTCCCGTAACATAGGCACCTGAGCTTAACATCACCATCTTTCTGAATATTAAATGCCTGAGACATAACATGAAACAGGTATTTCCCATCAGTTGTTGATATTCTAAAATTTAATTCCCTAAAAAGTGTAAAAAAAAAAGAACAATTATACATTGTTACACAGAGGTTTAGAAACATAACCATGTACAAAATTGTAGGAGTACACTTCAGGGTCCTTCTTTCCATGTCTCATATTCGTGTTGGTTACCATTTTTCTTACTTTAATTCATTTTTATTTTTAAACATTTACTTGAGAGAGAGTATAATAGTAACTGATATGACATTAGAAGAAGCACATAGTTAGAATCCCAGAAAGGTAAATATTATAAGGATTGTTGTACTATTACACATTGCTATCTTCAGTGTATTTGCATATTTCATAGCTATCAGCATATATAGTTAGTCATTGTGCAAATTCTACCAATTACCTGATAGTTTCAAAAACCTGTTGGAGATTTTTAGGACCATTGTCTGAATCATTTTTTTTATGTAAATGCATGGTAGAGACAAAAGCATGCATTTATATACAAAAGAATTTTGTAGTTCTAAAGGATAAGGCAATAGAATTTTCTGAATGCTACCAATTACTTTTCTTCAATCAAAGGGAAAAAGTACCTTAAAGGTAAACTAGAAAGGCTGTCACTCCAATTACAAGACATAGGGAATCAAATCTGAGAGGAGATAAAAGTTACCTTCTTTTTAGCTTTCATTTCATTTACCAGAATATCATATCACAGGGCTTTAAATTATAGGAAACAACTAAAGTTTTCTGGGGAGCAGAATGCTTTTCATGACCTTAAGGAAAGGCTGCTACCCAAGTGACCTGTTAAGGCTGTGATGCAGGTGGGCTCAGAGCATGTTTTAATAAAATTGCTCTAACAGATTTTGACCTTACTTTGAGCCAGTGGGCCTTTTTGTATTTCATAATTTGGGGATGGAAATATCTATTTTATTTGAGTCCCATTATTAATTTTAAAATCAAGTAACTTATCTGTTTTTACAAGGTCAAACCTTAATTAATTTCTTCTAAATTTAGATAATTTTGCCGGGCGTGGTGGCGCACGCCTGTAATCCCAGCACTCGGGAGGCTGAGGCGGGAGGATCGGTGCGAGTTCAAGACCAGCCTGGGCTACAAAAGTGAGCTCAAGGCCAGCCTGAGCTGCATAGTGAGACCCTGTCTCAAAAAGACAAATAAATAAATAAATAAATAAATAAATAAATAAATTTAGATAATTTTTCCAGCCTAGCCAACAATTGCTTTCCATAATACTTAGATGTTTGGGACTTGAGGTGACCTCTATCTCAGGTTAAGTTTTGGGGAGTGTTGAGGTGGAAACGAACATATATTTCATGTGAGATGAACATGAATTTTGGGTTTCCAAGAAGGCAGAATATTTTTCACATGTACTTTCCTAAAGCCATATATAATCAAGTCCAAACTAATGGTGTTTTACAATATGATTAATTTAGTGATAAAATGTTTAAAATGTAAACAATTTTAAAAGAAATGTTTATAAACTTGAAGTTGTTAGGGTTGACCTTAATACAATCTGACTTACATATTTATAAATAGATCAGGATATGTGAAGAGACACCAGACATGTGTGATCACAGAGGAAAGAAGATATCAAGACTGATGTAGATGACAGACATGTATGAGGAAAAAGAGATACCTCAGGAAAACACATTTCATGAACACTTTGATCTCAGACTTAAATGCTTCAGAATGGTGACAAAATAAATTTATGTTGCTGAAGCCATTCATTCTGCAATACTGGGTCCTGGCAGCCTTAGAACACTAGTAAAGCCAGACAAAGACAAACAAGAAAATAGAAACACAGATCAACATCACTTATGTATAGTGATACAAAACTTTAGAAAAGTGCTGGCAAAAGAATTTGAAAGCAGAAAAAGTCACTAAAATGGTTTTAAAACATGCTTATTAGGACTTTTAGTTAGAATGCTAGAATAATTTAATATATGTTAATCTGTCAAGACACTAAATTAAAAGAGAAAAACATGATTTTCTTCGCTAATGATGAAAAAGTAACTGACAAAATTCTATATCACTCTATTTTGTGTGCATGTGTAAATGTGTGTGCATGTATGTTTGAAATACAAAGAAACTATCTCAATATTATGAATATTATGCATAAAATTTCAGCAACTATTTAAACTATATCACAATGAATCATTGAGAGACTGAAAACATTTACTCAAAGATCAGGAAAAATAAAGATGCTTGATTTTGCCATATCCATTCAGACAAAATTGGGAACTTGGGCTATAGTAATTTTGCAATGAAAGAGAATAGAAAACATATAAATTGGACGAAAATTACATAATTGTGTAACAAATCAGATGGAATGATGCTTCAAATAAAAATTCATATTTTTTTTTCTATTTTGAGACTGGGTCTTACTATGTAGTCCAGGCAAGCTTCAAACGCACCATAGCCCAGGCTGGCATCCACTTCATGATAATTCTCTTTCAGCCTTCTGAGTGCTGGGATTACAAGTGTGCAGAACTATACACAGCTTTAAAAATGAGAATGATTTTGGAAAAAAAAGTTAAAAATGACTTTAGAAAATCAGAAAATTTGCAGTATAGAAAAGCAACACCTAAAATTAGATGCCTTTCTATATTTCAAAAAATTTCTACTTTGCAAAGTAAGAGATAAAAGATTTATATAATCTGAAGAGAAAACAAGAAAATAATTTTATTTACAATCATATAAAAATAAGATACATTGGTCTGGTGAGATAGAGTAACAGACTGTCCAACCCTAGCATGAAATACCACACAACCCTCGCCCCCATTGTGTGTTAAGCCAATCTCAGGGTCAGAGCATCGTGTTGCAAGGCTTTAATCCCAGTGCCAGGGAAAGTGAAAACAGGAGGATCACCAGGAGTCCAAGCTGTGCAGTGAGACACTACAACAATGAAATACATTTTTAAAAATTAAAATGTATTTAAATTAAAATTTAAAACAAAATATTTGTACAAGTATGAGAGAAGGAGCAGTGAATATTTAAATTCCTTTAAAATTTACTGCAATAGAAGAACAGTGTCAAAAGTGACTTCCAATCTACGGAGTTATTTTGAATAATGGAAGGATGCATTAACAGCAGTATATCTTTTCATTCACTTTATTTATATCATTGTTTGTGGAGTGGAAATTATGCAATTCTGTCAAATAATGATGATATTAATGTGTCTTTTTACATCTTCTTCATTTTTTTTTTAATTTTAAGGATGGGTCTACAGGGTTTTCAGGGTCTCACTAGTAGATCAGATTCATATTGATCCTCCTGTTTACAACCTCCCAAGATCGGGGATTACAGGCACACACCACCACGCAGTCTCAGTTGCCATCTTAGGGTGTCCCGGGGATGAGGCCGACATCAAAGGCTGAGAGATCAAACCCCCGCCCCCTGCACTTGCTTGCAGGCACTTTAATCTGCTGAGCTATGTGGCTGGCCCGTTTTCTTCTTTATTAAATGTAGAATCATGTGAACACTGACTTCTTTCCAAAATAAAAATGTCTATGAAAAGTAAATATTTTTAATTAATTTCATCATCAAAGGCAGGTAAAGTGCACAGCAGAAGACATTCATGAAGGAAAGCTTTTAAAACTTCTTTCTGTAAAGGCAAGAACATGGATATGTGTGTTTAAAATAACAAAAAATATTTTGAGCGGTAATGCCAGTATATCTTTTGCTTTGGTAGTTTTATACTGAAGGATCATCTTTTCAGATTTATAATGATCCTCTTGTTTTTAGCCTCCCAACCCTAGGATTATAGGCATGCAACACCACACCCAGTTTCAACTGCCATTTCAGCATGTCCCCAGGGCAGGGCCCGCATAGCACACTGGAAATCAAACCTTGGTCCCTGCTTCTGCCTGAACAGGCAGTTTAATCTGCTGAGCAATCTGGATGGCTTTGGCAGATTTCTTATTGTAAAAATGTTGTTATTACATAAAATGATCTTCATTCTCATTTTAATCCATATCAAAATTTCAATAATCTCTTTTTCTAAAAAAAAAAAAAAAAGGAAAAAAAAAAAACCTGGGGGCCTGCCATGTGGCCATGAAGCACACTGAGAGAGCACTTGAGACTTGGCATGTTGGTGGACACCTATAATCCCAGCCCTTGGAAGGTTGTAAACAGGCAATTCACTATGAGTCTGATCTGGAAGTGAGACCCTGAACAGCCTGTAGATACTTCCGTAAAATACAAAACAAAAAAAACAAACAACAACAACAACAAAAAAAAAAACCTGAAGTTTGTGTGTTATCTCAAGGAAACCAGAAGAAAACCAACACTGAAAGTGGAGAAGAAATTTGGAATATATATACTTCTTGATTTTAAAACATATGCAAATAGGTAGTATCAAAATTTTTGTATTGACATTGAGACAAGAGTGTAGATCAGCATAATCAAATTAAAAACAAAGACAATCTGTTTGAATACAAATGAAAATTTTACCTACTTTCTCTTAGTTTAATGAGAAGAAAGATTTGTACTAATAGTATTTAGAGATGATACCATGTCTGCACCTTATACTCTGAACAACTACTATGAAAAAATGCAATGTATTAATTATTGAAACTGTCCTACTATCCTATTTTGAAGCTATCTCATTGCTATTTCTTTCTCATTAAAATTAATAAGATAAAAATATATGAATATCAAGATCTTTCAGTGGGAAAGACAAATTTATTTTCAAAATTGTCCAGACAAAAGCATATGTTTACATATAAAAGGTTAAATTTGAATGCAATAGTGTACAAAATAGTTAACTAAACAGTCAAAAGTCCAAGTGTAAGGCAAAATAAAAGCTATAAAATTTTTTGTTAGATAACAAATGTAAAACTTTATAACCAGGCATGGTGGCGCACGCCTGTAATCCTAGCACTCGGGAGGCTGAAGCAGGAGGATTAGTGTGAGTTCAAGACCAGCCTGGTGTACCAAAGGGAGCTCAAGGCCAGCCTGAACTGCATAGCAAGACCCTGTCTCAAAAGACAAAAAAAAAAAAAAATTGATAACATTAGATCTGGCAATGAGTTTTATTTATTATATTAAAAAAGAAAACATACAAATTTAATTAGATAATTTCAGAAATTTCTATGACTTGAAGGCTATCAATAGAATAAAACCAAGAAAAGAAATTAGATATATTTGCAAATCACACGTGATGATAAATTAACATGTAGACTGTAAACATCTAGATAACTTCTGACACTACATCAAAAAACAATTGATATTAATGGCATAAACAATAATTTAGAAGACATTTCTCAAAAAATATAAATACTCAATTGCTGCATAAAAAGTATTGAACATTGATATTCGTTAGGGAGGTCAAAATCAGAACAAAAATGAGCATCATGGTACTATAGAGATGATAGTGCTCAAGAGGTGCTCAGACCATGCTCAAAAACATATGTAGGTACTTGGTAAAAGGAGAACCAAAACAATAAGTACAGGGACAAAACTTTAAAGAAGCCCATCACATGATTTGCACAATCAATGTAAACCATAAAGGAAACAAGGAATCCAAAAGATCTTGGCACTGTTTATGATTTAGGTCAGGTAAACATGCCAACCCGTAAAGCAATCTAACATCCTGAGGGTAGAAACTCAGTATATGGCTAGCTGTTGAGGTGCTGTTATCAGCAGAGAGCATGGAAATTATTGCTAACTGGTGAACTGTGGCATCTGAGTTACCCTAGGGAGATACTGTGGAGAAAGCATGATATTTCCAAGAGAAGGGCACTACAAATTGATTCACTAAAGAAGGTGGAGGCTGGAGCAACACGCTTATGTTGTTTTCTTAGTGGGGATTGGTAAGAAACACATGATGTTCATGATCATTTACAACATGGGGTGGAAGAAAAGATGATAGAGGTGTGTCAGAGTAGCACTTTCCCCACTGCCTATTAGTAAATGCCACCAAAGTTTGTGTTTGTGTGCTACCATTCCTAATACCCAAACTGTACTAACTGATGGGTTCAGCACCCTTGTTGGATTCTGCCCTCCCAGTACCCAAAAAAAGGGGCACTAAGACTCATGTGACATTAATTCCACTGCCCAGCAAGTATATTTAGGTCACAGACAATAAGACCCCCCTTTAGTTAAACACTAGTTACCACTGAATTCATGATAGGAACTGTATCAGTTGTGAACAGAGAATTTGGCATTAAAAAAAATCCAGCGAGGAGCATATGGTCAGAGAGGATTTTGCTGCATCATTATTTTACAAGGTGTTGTGGTTTAGGATTTTTGTAAGGTGAACAATGTAGCACAGAATACATTTTATAATAATAGTTCATAATGAATGACCCAGGAATTACATACTACAAGTTCGGGAAATCTATGCACACATTAATACTAAGAATCCAGCTGAAGACCTAGAGCTCTTGACAGTGCTTCCTGTCAGTCTAACTGGAAGCCTAGAGCCCACAACACTCTCACACAGGCCCACTTCATGGATCTGTGCTAGAAAGGCCCAAATGTCAATGGTGGAATCTAGGAAGTCTATGCCAGTGTGATGAAGGATCTGTGCTAGCCAGCTGAGGAATCTGAACTGGAGATAGGAAGCAATGCTCATGATAAACACCAGAGCTCCACCAAAATTATCACAGCTGTTATCAATAACAATGAGGTCCCAAGCTCCTCCAACAGTTCAGGAAGGCCAATGTGACAAGCTTCACGAGGCTGAGCATTGTACCATCTTACCCTCAAGAGCCAGGAACTGATGCTGAAGATGAAGGCCCAAGCTTATTCAAATTTCATTGGGAAAGCCAGCATAAAGAGATCCTCCAGAAGAACAGCCCACGAAAACTAGCAGCTTCCAAAAGCTCCAACAGCTTCTCTAAACAGCATCCCAAACAGTGTTTCAGCAGTTTCTCCCCTTCTACCTTTATGTTGCTGGCAGCGATCTTCATGTGAGCCTCGCACACCCAGCACCACGATAGCTTAATTTATCTGGGTGTAGTAAACTGACAACGTATTAGAAATGTACTACATAAAACAGTAGAAAAGCACTCAGAAAAAACATGCAGGGCCTATTGCAGAAGAAAAAGAAACAGTCACTAGCAATTTCTGGAAGATTGATCTGGACACCAGGTCTCCAACCATCCAATAAAATTAAAAAAATCAATTCATACATAGGTCAAAAGGACACAGCTTGCCATGCCTATAATACACTGTTAAAATTTAGTACAGGTATGACTCCAGAGGGAAGGAGGAGCTGGCTCAGTATATGTCCTAAAACCATTTCCTTAATAATGACAAATGAAGTAGTCAGAGGGAAATCAGTTCAAGCAAAGGCTGACATATCCCTCTTCATAATTTGAAATGTGAGACTAGAGTTCAGATTGTCAAAGCTCCTACAAGAAAAGTTATCTTTAACTTCAAAATTCCTTTCAAAACAAACACTAGTCAAAACACTGACTGCAATATGAAGGCCTGAGAGAATTCTACTTTGTTTAAATTTTTGTATGTATGTAGGTACTGTTTTCTTATTTTTTATTTCATTTTTCTATTTTTACATAGAATTCAATTTTGTTGAGTGTGAATATGTGAAATATGGAATTGGGATCAATTGCTGATTTATACTATGCAAAATTTTTTTGATTCTTTCAAATTAAACCTCATAAAAATGGACAGAAGATTCAATCACAGGCAAGATGTTTGTTTCAAACATCTTGCAAAATTTTCCAATCTCCATCTCCCTCTTGCTCCATTTTCCAACACATGCATACAACTTCTATATCCATCTCTCCCTCAGTCTACATTGTATTCATACAAATAACATTATGAAACTTCAACTGTTATTTTATGTTTATTGTTATCGTGTGTTGCGTTCTTATTTCTTACTAAATTATTTTCTTCTTCCTTTGTCTTTTTTCTCATTCTCTGTTTTTCACATTACTTATTAGTAATATTCCATCATCATCCAGAGCTATTGAAAAAATCATGAAATTTTAAAACAAAGTTTAAATTGTATGATTGTTATATGATTGGTCCTACAGTTATAGGCATAACCAATAATTATTCTCTTCTTGTAATGTAACAAAGCAACTGATTCTATCGCGTGATAAATTGAAGAGCTTTATGAAGAACAAAACAAAGCCAAAGCTGAGGTGTCATTATATAGAGAAAGAGATTAACTTTAATATCTCCACTGTACCAATACTTTATTTCAACTACAAATGATCTCCAGCCTTAGGGAGAAATATTAGGAGAATGAGAAAAAAAGAAAACAAAGCATAAAACTATACTCTTAATAATGTTATTTTATTAGTATATGTATTCAATACATGATGTTTAGAAACTCCTTGGGGAGTAGAATGTGTACATCAGCTACTGATTGATTTTACTCCCCTTTACCTTCCCACTTTTGCCCATCCTTTCTTCTAGCTGCTCTTTCATAATTATCATTATTGTAATAATCCCCATTTTTATTTATTTTTTTCTTGTTTCAGAACTTTTGTTTGTTTATTTATTTATTTTTTATGGCTGGCTCAGCCTGCCCTGAGGGCAGGGCTGGTGCAGCATGTGGTGCCGGGGAGCGAATGGAGGTCTCTGCAGCCGCCTGAGCTTTCCTGAGCAGGTGCTTTAGACCACTGAGCCACCCTGCTGGGCCCATAATCCCCATCTTTAGGTTGTCTTTATAACATATACTATTTACATTTATTGTGGAGATTTTGTATATGAACATGATACATCTTTAAAATCTCTTAAGTCACAAAAAGCTAAACTCATGAACAATGAAAAGAGTAAAAATTAATCAAGAATTTCAGCAATAAACGCTTAACATGTTTAAGCATTTCAAAGCAAAAACTAACAAATTCTTATTTTGTTTAATAAACTGGAAGAAACTATAAATAAATATATGAAGTTTATGACTCATAAAATATTCAACAGACTTAAAGAAACTAAAAAAAAAAAAAAAACGCTTATTCAATTAGGCAAGATTACACAACATTTGAGTGACCATTAAGTAAAAATTAGAGATTATGAATCAAATCAAACAGAAATCTAGGATTTTAAAATTTGAATTAAAAGTGTGTGCAATGTGCAATAAGAATGAACAGTGTGAAAGAAAGTTGGAGTGGTAGCTAAAGTGCACGGAGATACCTAGAAAAAAACAAGACATCATGGAACTAATAAGACCCATGACCTGAAGAGAAACAGACTCAGAAATTATAGTCAAAATTCTAGAAATGAAGCACAAAGAATACTAAAAGCTATTAGAAAAAAACAACTTAAACAAGTTAGTCTATAGGGCCGGTGAGATAGCTCAGTGGTCTATGTGCCTATCTGTCAAGAGCAAGAACTGGGGTTTGATGCACAGTGTCGCATGCTCTGCTCACCACCAAGATTGGGAATGGCGGTACATGCCTATGATCCTATCTGTGTGGAGGCTGAAACAGGATGATCACTATGAGACTGAGCTGTGTAGTGAGACCATGTATCAAATCCCAACAAGTTAGCCTATCAATTAACACAATATTTTTCAGTATAAAAAGCTAGGGAATATTGAAATGAAGGTTTTGAAACCCTAAAAGTAATAAATACAAAATCTAGAGTTGTATATCATTCAAATTATCCATAAATACTCGGGGAGAGTAGGTTCTTTACTTTTGACACTATCCATTGCATTTTTCAGATTTTATTTGCTCTTTAAAGTTCATTACATGAGGGAGAAAATAATATGTTTATACATGTGGATCTGATTTATTTCACTTATAAGTATGGTCTCAGTTGCATCCGTTTAACAATTAAAACTTCAAGTGTCTCTTCTTTGTAGTTGAGTAATGCTCTATTGTACAAAATATAACATTTTTATCTATTACTCAGCTGATGAACATTTACATTGTTTTCAGAATTTAGCTATGACAAATTGTGCTACTACAAACATGTGTAGACCTTTATAACTGTGGCATGATATTTTCAACTCTTCCAGGAAAATACTCAGAAGGGGAAGAGCTCTAATCCTAGTTTTATTGAGTAAAGAATAACTGGAAGGGGGGGGCAGGAGGAAAGGAAGAGAAAATGAAAATATATAAGATCAACAGATAATCATCAATCATATGTTGACAATACGTGGAAAACTTCTTGTATAAAGACAAAAATAAACAGTGAGTATAAAATGAGAGGAAATGGTATTTCACATAACTAGAGCCTGAAGGCAAGCAATAGTACCTATCCTATATGCAAAGAAGAAATAAATCCAAAGCTGATTTGAAAAAAAAAAATATGGCAGTACATAAGAAAAAAATTGAGAAAGAGATAATTGTAAACAGGTATGTACGAAATATCTTTACACCCAATACATAAAACTACTGCACCTAAAAATACGGAGAGGAGCTAATCTAATAGTAATGGGAGATTTCAACATCTCAACCTGAAGAATAGACTAGGTAACCAGAAATAAAAATAAACAAAGAAATAACAGAAGTGAAGTTAATCATATAATAAGTGACTTTAAGAGATATCAAAAATGTGCCTCATCCAACAGGAGTAGAATACATACTTTTTCTTAGAAATGAAGAGAGCTTTCTCCAGAAATGGACAAAGCTTATTGTAGAAAGTGTTCCACGGGCCTGGGAGATATATCAGCACTCTAAGCACTTGATTGGCAAATGTAAAGAACACACTTTGATTCCTAGTACCATATGCAATGTCAGGCCTGCACATTGCTAGCCACTGAAACTGGGTGTGGTAGTGCAGTGCCTATGATCACTGCACTAGGGAAGCTAAGACAGGAAGATCTTTAGTGTCTGAGCCATGTAGTGTGAACCTTTACCAAATAAATAAACAATAAATCTTTTAAAAAAGAAAGTGTTCTATAGGAAAAAGATAAGTGTTCTCCCCCCAAAATAATAGAATATATTTTTTCAAAAGCACAGGAACTTTTTGAAAAAAAAAGAAGATATTTTAAAGCATGCTTACCCTTAATTCAAGAGTCCAAATAATTCCTGCAATGTATAGCATGATGGGAGAAAAATCCACAAATCCATAGTCAAAGAAGTCATAGAAAATATTTGAAAAGAATAACACTTCTGAATAATCATTTCATCAGAGAACAAATCTGGAGAAAGAAAAAAAGTTCCTCGAACAGAAAAACATACCAGAAACAATGAGACACAATAAAAGCAGTTCATTGGGAGATTTATATACATGAAAGCTCACATTAAATGAATGCAAGTGTTATAGTTTGTGTCTAGTTGTCCCCCTAAATCTTCATGCAGTAATGAGGTAGACATCTAGAGTTTGTGAATAACTCATGATCCGGATAGGTAACCTAAATGAAATTAAAGGGTGAAAGAATTGCTCTCTATAACCATTGTTGCTGTTTTGCTCCCTTTTGCTCTTGCTGTTTGCTGCTTCCATGGACTGTCACTCTGTCATATGCCAGTCTGTGTTGGAGCCAGCTGAATATGGACTGAAACTTCTAGTAACTGTGAGCTAAATAATCCTTTCTTTCCCTAATTTTGAGTGTAGGGTGTTTGTTCAAACAAGTAGAGAACATTAATCAAGATAGCAGGAATCCCAAATAAATAAAACATGTTGCATCTCAAGTCTTAATTAAAGGAACAGAAAACAAAAACAATCTAAATCCAAATCTTGTAGAAGGAATGAAATAGAAAAATCAGTGTGAAAAGCAATAAAATTGAGACACCCCACAAAAAAAATAAATGGAAGATCTTGTCTTCCTTTTTTCCTGTAAAGCATTTAGTACAGGGCCTACACGGTTTCACTACGTAGATAACACTCGTAATGATTCTCCTGTTTTTAGCCTCCCAAGCACTGGGGTTAGAGGAGTGTGTCACCATGCCAAGTCTCAATCACTGTCTCAGACCAACGCTGGGGGCAGGGTCGGCATGGTATGTTGATCGAACCCGGCCTGCGCTCCACCTAAGCAAGCACTTTAGTGTGCTGAGCTATTTGGCCAGCCTAATCTTGTCTTTTGAAGGGAAAAATGAGATCAATAAAATCTTAGTGAAACTTATAGAAAGAGTGAAAGTAAACACTCACATTAATACAATTAGAATTGAAAAAAGTGAAATCACTGTGGATACCATGAAAATCTACAGGATTGACACGCTGTTTGAAAAACTTACATTCCAAAAAACTAGTGAACCTACAAAAGAAAATAAATATTCACAGACAAACATGAATTACCAAATTTAAAGCAAGAAGATATAAAATCCTTGGATACCTCAATAATGAACAATAAAGTAATAGCTAAAACAAGAACACTACCAATGGAACGTTTGAATTTGTCAATTCATTAGTACATATTACTAGATTTTAAAGGAAGAATTAACATGAATAATCTTCAAACCCATTAATGAAAATGAAAAAGATGAAACACTAAAAATCAATTCTGTGAGGTTAGCATTGCATTGCTAGTCAAACCAGACAAGATCTCAAACACAAAAAAGAGGAAAATTATAGGGTATTTTTTAATGGACCAAGATATAGCATTATCCAGAAGATACTTGGAAACAGAATGCAACAAATCTTCAAAATACCATAAGGGTTGGTGATAGAGCTCAAGGGCACAGTAATTACCAGGCAATGACAAGATTCTAAGTTTAAATCCTATTACAAAAAAATTCAAAACAAAATTAAAAATAACAATATAAAAATTATGAGACGCATAGCTCAGGCTGAGCAGCAGCTCTGAGATACAACTGGGAACCGGACAAGGACGGTGCCACCCAAGGCGGGCTACATGCAATGTGCTGGTCCCACAAAATGCTAAGGGAGCTGAAAATCCCTGGCTCCTAGGGACACTGCCACCATCCCGACAGCGTGTTTCCCGCATGTTTGTGGAGCTGCTGTTGTAAACGCACCTATGGTGCTGCCTGTCATCTAAAAGGACAGCCAAAGACTGATGAAGGTTTCCCGTGGGTACAAGCACCATATGTGGCGCAAACCCATGCAATCCGACTGCTTCATGACGCTCGTTCGCATAAAAACATTCCAGGATGTTTGCACCATGGCAAAGCCGCCACGAGAGACACCGGTCAGGGCTCAGCCCCGCCATGCGGCGACACTCAACTGCAGCTAACTTTTAAAAATGCTAAGTGCAGAGAGGAGTGGCTGGGAGTTCGATTTTGCATTTTTGAATAGGAGCACGTGTACATAGTCGTGGGATTTCCCCGAAAGTTTGCAGATGCCTCTGAGGAAGAAGACAGGGGAGCTAGAAATCTAGGGGAGGGCGCTCTCCTTTTCATGCTGCAGCCTCGGCTCAGCTGGAATTGTTTTTATCCATGGGCATGTATTACTTAGTTTTATTAAACATTCAAAGCATGAAAAAAAATTATGAGACCTGATTATTGAGGTCCATACCAGGGATGCAATGACTGTTCAAGTGAGATACATCAATAGGTGTTACATAGCACATAAACAAAAAGAAAGACACACACTCTCTCTCTCTCTCTCTCTCTCTCTCTCTCTCACACACACACACACACACACACACACACACACACACACACAAGGCGAACAGCTCAGTAGAAGTTGAAGAAGCTTTAATAAGTTCAAACATACAATTATACTGGAAATATTTCAAAGAAAATGAAGTACTAGAAAATTTCATATTGTTGTTTTAGTTTCCATTTCTTAAATGTCTAATTATTGAATAATTTAGTTTGTATTTCTTAAATGTCTAGTGATATTGAGTAATTTATCAAACATATTTAAATAATTTTAATCTATTTATATATTTGATACAGGGGCTTGCTGCAAAGCTGGGACTCATAGTGATCCTCCTATCTTAACCTACCCAGTGCAGAAAAAGCTTCTGTCCAAGTTGAACAAACAAACAAAAAAAATCATGTGAATAAAAATGGAATAGATGGTCTTTACCTCAACTGATAAAAGAAATCTATAACAAATCAACAGGCAACACTATACTAGATGGACAAAACCTCCAAGATTTCATTCTAAAATCAGAAGCAACACAGTGAAATGCACTCTCACCACCTCTATTCAATATCATTGTGGAAACATTAGTCAGAGCATATGGACAAAAGAGATGGAAAAAAAGGAAATAAAGATGTAGAATTATGATTTACAGATGACATCATACTGCACACAGAGGACTGCAAAAGCTTCACTGAAAGTTTTCTAGATTTAATAGCCAAGTTCAGTAGAGGATAGAAAGTGAACACTCAAAAATCACTTAGAAGCCTGGACACACACAACGAACTCACTGTGAGTAAATACAGAAACAACACCCTGCACAAAAGCATCAAAAAGGAGAAATAATTATGAATCTATTTAACAAAGGGTGTAAAAGATCTATTAACTGAAATTTAAAATATTCTGAAAAAGGTGGTCGTAGAAGATATCATGAAATGAAAAGATATTTGTTGCTCTTGGATAGGAAGAACCAACTTAATGAAAATGGTCATGTTCTAAAAATTGTCATACAGATTTAATATAATTCCAATCAAAATACTATTACTCCAACTTCACAAAGCTAGAAAAATGTCCTAAAATTAATTTGGAAGCAGAGAGACATAGAATATCAGAATCAATTCTGGACCAAGAAGGCAAGAGGTATCACAATCCCTGATTTGAAATTATACTAAAAGTAGGTGTGATAAAATCAGCATAGATCTGAGTGTAAGTGAAATGGTGTAGAAAATTCACAAACAGCTACAAACAGCATCAGCCACCTTACCATGGAAAAAGAGGATAAAATTTTTAGTTAGAATAAAACTTGTTTCATAAATGATGCTTGAATAATTGGCTTTCTACAAGCTGAAGACTCAAAGTAGAGCCATATCTTCCTGCATGGACTAAATTCAAAATGACCAAAGATCTTAATATTAAAACAGGAAAAAAATTAATCTATTGGGGGTGTAAGTCAATGTAAATCTAGAAGATATGGGTATAGACAGAAACGTAATGAATAAAATCCAAACTGTAGGGGTAATATTTAAAAAAAAAAAACTAGGATGCAAGGAAATAATCAACATCTGCAAGATGATGCAAAGATGAACAACATAAAATCAATAGGAATCAATGAGAAAGGAGACAATACAAATGATATAAAAAGAATATTGGTCTGAGTAATAGCAGAAAACTTCCCAAATATGGAGAAACAATTTGACACTCAGTTCACTGAAGCATATAGAACTCTCAATAACATCAAACCAATTAAAACCACACCCAGACAAATAATAATGAAGATCCCAGAAATTCAGCACAGGAATAGTGTACTAAAAGCCGCTAGAGAAAAGAAACAGATCATATTTAAAGGAAAACTCATCAGAATATAAGCAGATTTCTCTTCATAAACCATCAAGTCAAGAAGACCATGGATGGGGCCCAGCGGGATGGCTCAGTGGTCTAAAGCGCCTGCTTGGGAAAGCTTGGGCAGCTTCAGGGACTGCGGTTTGATCCCCGGCACCACATGCTGCGCCAGCCCTGCCCTCGGGGTGGGCTGAGCCGGCCATAAAAATGAGTGAATAAACAAAGGTTCTGAAACAAAAACAAAAAAATAAATAAAAAGAAGAGCATGGAGCAAATGACTTCAAGTCTTGCAAAAAAAGAAATTCCAGCCCAGAATGCAATGCCCTGCAAAACTCGCTCTCAAGTTTGAGAAGTGAAATACTTCCATAACAAAGAACAGCTGAGAATTTCATGATGACAAAGCCAACTGTACACAGACTTCTAAAACATATTTTAAAGAGGGATCAAAATGACCACAACTCCATGAAGAAGAACCCATCAAATAAGATATATAATTAAACACAGAGAAAAAGAGGAACACAAAAAGTGTTTCAATTATTTTGTATACAGCAGCAGAATATTTCCATCTGCATATTCTACAAACTGACCTTTCCTGAACCCTATGGGTTATGATTCTGTCTACGTCTACAGAGTGAATATCAGGAAAATAGCAGGAACTCAATTCCACAAATGACAAATGATCATGAGTAAGCATCATGGACACTGTCCACATCCATGACATACTAGAACTTTTTGCAATATCCTATCCCCAAACTTTGAATTTCTGATCATATATTTGCCATTCCAATATTTACATTATGTTTTATTGTTAGTGATTATTTACTACAATGGAACCTTTCTTAGTTAATATCTTTGTATATATTAAACTATTCAAATAATATAAGAGCACTCTGAATTGATTACAAATTCTTACTTATGATACACAACATTCTGGCCTCTAAGGTGGAATCACTATTTGATTTGAATTTTGGAATGTTCTTTTGAAATATTTTATTGAATTTTAATTTATATTAATTCATTTTTGAATATTGTTTAATTATACTTTCTGTTTTATGATTCATAATATATCTTTTACTTACAGTCCACTTATAAGATATGGTATGATATTTTGTCCTAGCATTAGAAGCATATACATATATATATATGTATATATATATATATATATATGTATGTATATATATATATATATATATATGAGTTAGTACATACAACTACTTTGTCTTAGTTCTTTGAGAATAAAAGTTTATACTAATATTGTGTAGAGAATATATCAGGTCTGCATTTTTTATTCTGAATAACTACTATCAAGGTAACAATATGTAGGGTATTAATTATTAGGGATGTACTTCTACCAAGTTTTGAAACTGTTTCATTGTTATTTCTTATTAAAAGTAATAAAAATAAATAAATGCATATTTTTAGAGATCCAATGATAATAAATGTCTAATCCATATCATTACCTCGATATTCACTGTTCTTGGCATTGCACAAGTTTTATTGTAGCAAATCTCAGGCATAATTTAAATCAGTCAGTTCATGCCTATGACCTAGTTTCAGTTATAGTATCTAAGCATTAATTATAATACTGATTTTCAGTCATTGTGTAATGTGAAGAAGGTGATGAAATATGTTATCCTTAATCTTCACAACAATAGTGCAACGTAGGTAGATAACAGAAGCTGGGGGGATTTTAATGGCATGCTCAGATTTTAATTATTTTCTTTTATTAATGTCACTTCTTGAAACAGGACATTAAATAATGCAAAGAGTATGTATAGTTTATCCATACTTCTGTAAATAATACTCTTTAAATAAGCTGTGTTTATGTTCTATTAAATTTATTACCCATAGAGTAAAAACAAATCAAAATGAAAACTACTTAAAAACAAACAAAACTACAATTCTATTCTTAGCAACAGTCAACAACCAGTGGACAATCTTGGTGAAAATAATGCTTGGCCTAGAGATGTATCTAGCTGAAACAATGCCTGCCTGGCAAGTGTGAGTTACTGAGTTCAACTCCCAGGAGAAGAAAGAAAGAAAAAAGAAAGAAAGAAAGAAGGAAAGAAAGAAAGAAAGAAAGAAAGAAAGAAAGAAGAAAAGAAAGAAAGAAAGAAAGAAAGAAAAAAGAAAGGAAGGAAGGAAAGCTAAAATCAATTGTTTAGAAATAAATGTAACTGCCTGTATCTAAGCACTTTTTTTCTGAAAGTCTTCACTCAAATTAAATAAATAAATAAATATAATTTTTAAAAAATCAGACCCTCAATTTTAAAGTCCCAATACTAAAATGGACAGCTGAGCTAAATACACACTTCTTGGAGGAAGAAATGCAGATAACAAATGTATGAATAAATCTTTAATATCAGTGATCATTCAAGAGATGTAAATCAAAACAACATTTTCCTTTGTAGCACTATAATCTTCTTCAACAGGAAATTTGGGACTCCACGGAATTATAGGCTGTTACAATACAGGTTCTTTTATATCCTGTGTCCTCACTTACCTTGAAAGGCTAGCGCCAAAATACTGGCTATTGCTGTATCCCTTCTTTTTCTCTAATTATTTGGACTGCCAACTTAAGTTGTTAGCCCTCCAGAAAAGAAGCTTAATGATACTATTCCCTGTAACATAGACACTTGAGCTTAACATCACTATTTTTCTGAATATCAAACTGCTTGTACATAACACGAATCAAAAATTTTCCATCAATTGTTGATATTCTAAGGCAGTGTACATGGTCTCAAAGTAAACCATGAGAGGTTTGACTGACCTTGGGAGATACAAAAGTTGAATGTTTTGTTGTACAGGTCTTGCTTTAACTTGCTCTTGACCACCCAGCAGAAAAGTTTAACCACGAGGCATAAAACATTAAGCTAGATTAGTATGCTGAACTGTAAAAGGCTTAAGTCAATAGCTGCTTTCATTGCCCGTTTTGCCAATAACCCGCCGTGATTGTGGAACATTGAATTTTGTATACAACTACTTTCTCTTAGTTCACTGAGAAGAAATGTTTTGTACCAATAATGATTAGAAAAATTATCATGTCTCCACCCTGTGCTCTGTATAAGTAATATGAGGACAATAATGTGCATTGTATCGAATACCGGAAATGTACTACTAAGGCGTGTTTTGAAACTGTCACATTATTATTTCTTATTAAGTGCAATAAAAAATAAAAAAATAAAAAATAAACATTAAATCACTACAGAGTGTGAAAATAACCAATCATGCATTGTTACACAGAGATTTAGAAAATTAACCACTTACAAAATTGTAGTGATACACTTCTATGGCCTTTTTATATTGTTTTACATTCTATTAATTTTCTTCTTTCTTTCTTTCTTTCTTTCTTTTTTTCTTTCTTTCTTTCTTTTATTTTTAAACAATCATTTATTTGAGAGAGCAAATAACAATAATCAATATGACATTAGAAGCAGTGCATAGTTAGAAGACTAGAATGATAGGTATTCCAAGCATGGTTTTGGTATTACACATTGCCATCCTCAGCAGATTTCAGAGATATCAGTATAAATAGTCCAGCTGAAAATTCTACAAATTGCCTACTAGTTTAAAAATCTGTTGAAGATTTTTATGGCCTTTGGCTTAACCATCTTTTTTATATAAATTCATGGTTTGCCCCTACCATGTTTCCTAATTTATCTGCCAGCTCGCTCTTCCTTGTTTTATTCTTAAATCCTCACTTTCCATTTAATTATACTATACCTTTATATTTTCATATCTTCCTTTGAGTTCTTATATGAAAAAGACTATATGATAATTATACATGTAAGTCTGGTTTGTTTCATTTCTGAGTACATGTTCAAGACACATACACATATATACAAAGGTTTTGAGTTTATCATTATTTATAGCTGAGTAATTTTCAATCATATAAAACAACTGATTGTGTTTGCATTTCCTTCTCTATCTTCTGATCTATTCCACTGATCCTTAGGTCTATTTTATACGTCCTTTACTCCTTTAGTTAGATCAATTCCTATGCATTTTGTTTTCAGTGGAGCTATTATAAAAAGTATTGTTCTTCTACTTTCTCTCTCAGTGTGTTTGTCATCTGTGTAGAGAAGTGCTATTGACTTTTGGTTGCTGACTTTATAACATACTATGCTACTGAGTTTACATATTAATTCTAGTAGCTTCTTCTTTGAGTTTTTTGGATCTTTCAAGTAGACTATCATGTCATCTGAAAATAATGATATTTTAACTTTTTTTTAACTATACTTGTTCCTTTTAATTCTCACTCACATCTAATGGCTCCAGCTAATGATTTCAGAACTATATTAAACAGGAATGGTAAGAGGAAATCCTTGTCTAGTACCAGATCGTAGAGTAAAAGATTTTAGCTTTACCCATTTATAATTATGTTAGCAGTTGGATCATCATAGATGGCTTTTATGAGGTTCAGGCAGAGGCCCTCTATTCGAATTTCTTGTAGGACTTTGAACATGAATGGGTATTGGACTTTGTCAAAAGCCTTTTCTGCGTCAACTAAGTTGATCATGTGTTTTTGGATTTGGCTCTATTGATATAGTGTATTACATATATAGATTTGCATACATTGAACCATCCTTGCATCACTGGGATAAATCCTATCCGGTCATGGTGTACATTGTACTTAATGATTTATTGTATTCTATTTGCTAGGATTTTATTGATTTTTCCACCTATGTTCATGACAGAATTTGGCCTCTAGTCCTCTTTTTTAGTTGTGTCTTTCTCTGGTTTTGTTGTCAGTAAAATCCTTGCCTCCAGGAATGATTTTGAAAGGGCTGTTTCCTCTTTAATTTCGTTGAACAGCTTAACCAGTATTGGGAATATATCTTCTGTAAATTTCTTGTACAATTCAGTGGTGAATCCATCAGGACCTGGACTTTTGGGTGTGGGCAAGGTTTGTTTTTTTTTTTTTTTTTTAACTGTATTTTGTATTTCATTGGCTATTGTTGGGTTATAAAGCATTCTTGTATCTTCTAGATTCAATTTTGATATTTTGTACTTTCTAGGAATCTGTCCATTTCATCTACATCTTCAATTGTGTGAGAGTAGAGTCTCAATGCATCTATCAATGATCTTCTGCATTTCCACTAGGTCTGTAGGAATTTCACGCTTTTCATTCCTTATTGCTTGAATTTGAGTTTTTTTCTTTCATCCTTTTGCTATGCTTAGCTAGGGGCTTAACAAATGTATTTAATCTTTCAAAGAACCAGCTTTTGATTCGTTAATTCTTTGTATTGTTTTCATCTCGATTGAATTAACTTCTGCTCTAATCTTTATAATTTCCTCTCATAAGTTTTGTTTGCTCTGCCTTTTGTAGAAGATCCAGGTGCAGCATCACAGCATTTATCTATTCCCGTTCAGTTTTCTTAAGCTGTGAGTTGAAAGCTATAAATTTCCCTCTAAGAACCGTTCTCATTGGATTCTATAAATTCCAATAAGCTGCGTTTGAATTTTCATTAAATTTTAGAAAATGTTTAACTTCTTGTTTATTTTTTTCTGTAAGCCATTGGTTGCTGAAGCGGATGTTGTTTTATTTCCACGTGTTTATGTGGTTTCATTTGTCATTTGTTTCCAGTTTCATTGCAGTGTAGTTAGATAATACGCATGGGATAATTTCTGTTTTCTGGAATATACTTAAGCATGACCGATGGACTGGTGTGTGGTCTATCTTAGAAAATGTCCTATGTGCATCTGTAAAAAAATGTGTATTCATAAATGGCTTGTGTAACAACTTATATGTCCACTAAGTCCATTTCTTGCAAGTATTGGTTTGGTTCTGTTACTTCTTTGTAAACAGAGATAACAAAGATATCCCTATCTTTTAGGGATAAGGGCATATTAAGTTCTCCTGTTAAGACTGTGGTATAAGATATTAGATTTTTCATGTCCATTAAGATTTGTCTTATATAGCTAGGTGCTCCTGTGTTAGGTATATACATACTTATGTTACCTCTTCCAATATGTAGTGGCCTTCTTTATCTTGTTTGATCATTCTGCGTTTGTAGTTGAAACTGTCTGAGAATAGGTTTGCTACTCCTACTATTTTCTGCAGTGCTGGGTCATACTGTATTGTTTTTATCATTTGATTTTCAACCTATGGATTTCTTTATGAGAAGTGTGTTTCTTGTATACAGCATATTATTAAGTTTTCTTCTAATCCACTGTGCCAGTCTATTTCTTCTAATTCGTGAATTGGGGCCATTCACATTGATGTTTATAATTGAGACGTATTGACTTAACCTTGGCATATTATCTAACTGCTGTTGGTAACCCTTTTATCCCCTGTGTTTAACTGTTTGCCCTGTTGGGCATATTCTTTCCGTCCTCCTTTGTGGAGTTCTGGTCATTTTGGTCCCTCTCTACAATAATTGTTAGTAGTCTCTGTAGGGTTTGGTTTGACATCATGAATTTCTTTAGTTGTTCTTTTTCATGGAAATGTTTTCTTTTCCATTGAACTTGAAAGAGTTTTGCAGAGTATAAAAGTCTGAGCTGGGATTTGTTTTAATGAAGGACTTTTAAGTACTCTGTTCCCTGTTCTTCTTGAATTCATGGTTTGTGAAGAGAAATCTGCCAGTAATCTCAAGGGTTTTCCTTTAAGTGCGATCTGTTTCATTTTTATAGCAACCTTAGTATATTGTTCATCTGCTCGATTTCTGAGATCTTGACTATTATATAACTAAGTGTATTTTTAATTGGGTTAATGTTACTAGGAGCTCTATATGTTTCAGTTACATGAATGTCAGATTATTTTCTCATATTTTGGATGGTTTCTGATATTCCTTCTGCCCATATTCTTTTTATGTCATTTGTATTGAATCCTTCACTTTGATGCCTATTACTCTCACGTTGTTCATCTTTGCATCATCTTGCAGATGTTGACTTATGTTTTCCTGCATCCTAGTTGTTTTTAAGAAACTCTTTCTTACATGTTCATTAACTATAACTGTCTTCAAGATCTGAAACTCTATCTTGACTTTCATCTATATTGCTTTGCCTGCTTGTGCTTGAGGTATTATTTTCCTATGTATGTCTTTGAAACTTCCTCATGAAATCTATTTCATTCTTATATTCTTCATTCAAGGAATCCATTGATTTTCTAATTTCCTATAGTCTTTTATCAGTGTTTCCTTCAGAAGAAGTTATCAGTTCTTTCATTATGGTTATCCTTCATTTCTTTGCTTCAGAAATTATTTTTGACCTGACTTCCTCTCTATCATTCTGCAGTTTTGTCTACTTCAGATGGCTTTATTTCAGACATTTCTTTTTTCACTTCAGAGATTATTTCTGATCTGAGATCCTCAATACTTGTCTTTGTTTGTTCCTTTATTTGTGATGCTATTAATTCAGAGATTTCAGCTGTGATTCCCATTTTATTCAAAGGTAGTGTCTGCCACATTTGTTCTGACTGGGCTCTGGGCCTGAGATTGCATTTTTCTCCTACTATTTGCCGTTTTATATCGTACTGTCCTTTGACCTTTGGTGTAGAATTTGTTGCTCTTATTTCTTTATTGTAATTCTTACATAAAAGAGAAGATATGATTAAGGCAGGGATAATTTTTTATTTACAGAATTACTATTAAGTATACTTTGACTGGAAGCAGATAAAGGAGAAAACACTTGAATTTCCAAATATCTGTATAAATATTGTGTAACTCGTATATCACATTGTATGGAACGTTATTAGAATTTCAATGATGGACAGAAAAATATCAATTCCAAGATAAGTCAAAGATATTTGATACTCAGAAAGCCAGTGATGATAAGCTCAAGTAACTATGTTATAGAGTAATAGTATCACAAAGCTTTTCTGCTGGAGGGTTGAGAATGAAAGTTAACAGACCAAAAATTGGAGAAAAAGAAGGGCTATAAGAATAGCCAATATTTGGGCCCTAGGCCTTCAAGGTCAGTAAGGACTCAGGATACAAGAGAACCTGTGCTGTAATATCCTATAACTCAGAGGTGTCCCAAATTTTTCAGGTCAAGAAGATTATGGGACCTTTGAGGAAAGGGATAAATGAACTATAGTGTGTCTAAGGAGAGTCACCCAGAGAAAAATATTCTCTCAGGCTTTCACAGAAAGCAATCTGGCCAAGCAATGGCTGTGACTCATCACGAAGGCTAACACTAACAACAGTTCTACAAAGTACAGTATATGGTCCCAAACTTAATCCTGAGGGGATTTGATCTTGGAAGATACAAAAATGAATGTTTTGTTATACAGGTTTTGCTTTGACTTGCCCTTGATCATCCAGAAAAAAAAAAAAAAGCTTGATTACAATGCATGATACGCAGAGCTAGATTGATGAGATGAGCTGTAGGAGGCTTAGATCAATAACCTCCAACATTGCAAGCTTCACTGGTGGCCCACTGCAATTGAGGAACATTTGAGTGTGTATGCATCTGCTTCCTGTTAGTCCAAAGAGAAGAATTTTCTTTTCTTTGATTTTTGTTTTTTCTTCTTAGCAACATCAATAGGAAAGTGGGTGATGCCCACACAATGTGCTCTGTAGAACTATTGTGAGGACAATACGCAATGTGTCAACTTCTAAAAAAAGAAAAGGGAAAAGAAAAAAAAAGTAATGTTTATTGAATGTGTTAATGTTTAATTGTTTGATCGATCTTATATACCAATATCTATTAATCTAAACTGATCTGATGATGAAAATATGTAATATAACCATTGTTAAATTTAAATAATAAAAGTATAGAATCATGAAAAAAATAATAATAAAAGAACACTTATGGCTAGTGAAATGTAGCACTGTACAAACTTTTGTAACTAACATGTTTGTCTTTCACACAGAAAGAGCAAACGTTATGTGTGTGTAGCTAAGCAGATATTCAACTGGGAGTTTGTATTTAATTTAGTTCACTTAACTTCTGTCTATGCCTCCTTGATGTACTTCATGTCTTCCAGGTAGGCTATTTCACCCAGTTAACTGTTGTCCACTCTGTTGATCAAGAGAAAAAGAGTGAAGACACTGGGTCCAGCAAAGTGTCTCAGATTACCAAGTCCAGATTTATCAAGTTTGAACTCATCCAGATGTACCCAGCTTGGTTCTGGCTACTGTTTTTAGCTTTTTACTGCTGCAGCCCATGGGAATGAACTCCACACCAAAGCCAGGCCTGTGATGGGTCTGGAGGTGATCAGCTATCAGGCATGCAGTAGGAATTCTCACGCATACATGTGACCTGAGATGAATCTGGAGGAAATCCTTTCTTTCTTTCTTTCTTTCTTTTTTTCTTTCTTTCTTTCTTTCTTTCTTTCTTTCTTTCTTTCTTTCTTTCTTTCTTTCTTTCTTTCTTTCTTTCTTTTGGTGGTACCACGGATGGGACTCAGGACTTTGTGCTTCACAGGAAAGCACTTATTCCACAGAGCTATCTCTCTGGCCTCATAAAATATATTTGAATAAATTTGGAGAGACCAAAATCATTTCTGTGTTTTCTGTTTACAAAGAACTTTTTTTTTCCAGGACTGGGGTTTGAACTCACAACCTTGCACTTGCCAGGCAGGCACTTGTGCCACAAAGCTATCTTCCCAGCCCCTACAAAGAACTTTAAATGTAGCAGAGAGATATAAAGTCTATAAATATTTTATAATTAAGCTACATACTGACATGGCATATGACAAAAATGTTACAAAATATAAAAAATTTGAACTAAATAAAATTGAAACACAGTAACCAAGGTTTGTAATGCAGAGAAAAAACAGCTTTAAAATATTATTTGTTTAATTTTGAAAAATTTTTAAATCAATGATATGTTTCCACCACAAGCAATTTGAAAATTAATTCCTATTTACCCCTTCTAATGCACATACACTAAATGCATAAATAAAAAGGAATTGGAGAGCTAGTAAAGTTCTAGAGGCTAAACTGAATCGGTAGAAATATGTAAACTGAGTGTCAAATTATTTGCTATAATTATCTGTCTTTTTTTGTCGTTTTGAGACAGGTTCTCTCTATGCAGTTCAGAATGGCCGTGAGCTCACCTTTGTAGCCCACACTGGTCTCATGGTGTCACTGATCCTCCTGCCTCAGCCTCCCACGTGCTGGGATTACAGTTGTGTGCCACCATGTGTAGCTAATTATCTTGACCCTCTAGAGATCAAGACTGAGCAGATAGATATAAACTGTTTTTACATTTTCTTGAGGGATAATATCTCACCCACCACCTATGCATGGCTGAAGAATTTCAATGTTGTAAATGAAAGAGAACCAAAGCAGGCAAGTAAACAAACCATGGAAGAAACGTTACATGAGATAAGATAACTTTAATGAAGAAACACAAATTCTTTAAAAGAGCAAGCAAATAACCAGCTAATGAAGTAAATAACAGAAAAGATAGTATAATGCACAACTTGGCAAAGGGAATGAACTTATTGAAAGGATAAGAATTACTTAACTGAGGAGAAGGACAGGGAAGAGAGTGGGAAAGATTTATTTAGGTATGTAAGCAGGGCAGTTTGGACGATTATACTGTGATTTTCTGCTGGTCTGTGGAAAGAAGATAATATTTAAATTATTTTTGTCTTTATAGTTGTACATTTTCTCTTCTTAATTTCTTATACCCTTATTTCTTTTTCTTTCTTTCTTCTATATTTACATGCATAAATCTGGTAATATAAGTAGAAGACTATACTGTGTATTGCAACAAATGCTGTGAAATTTATACTACTTTGTTAAGTGAAAATATGTATCACTCATAATTTTTCTATTTTAATTCTAATTTGTGCTCTTTAAAAAAAGATTTTAAAAATATGTAAAAAAGAAATTCTTACACAACCTCAGACTTCTCTAAAATATAAATAATAACTTGTTGTCTTTAACATGTAGCAAAAACTTACATAGTCAATTTATATATATTTTACATGCTATTAGGCGTTTTGTGGAAAAAGAAGAGGATATTTACACAAGATAAAAAAGATTATTAGCATGGCATATTTTGGCAGTTATAGCACTTATTTATCATAATAGCAATGTGATATTTTATCCTACAATCACTGCAGTATATTGCTATAATTAATTTTATGTAGTTATAATATGATACATCTTTATATATTTACATTGCTCTCAGCTGTAAATGGTATCATCTATTATTTTTATGTATGGATTTTGATGCACTTTAACATTTTATTACACATTTCTGTATATTTTCTGTTAGTAAAGAAAACATAGCTAGCTTGCATGCATTTTATAGGTTTCTGACTCACAGATAAGTTTTAGATTTAAAATGACTCTCAAGAACCTCATGAGCTTTCACTTGTGGGATTTGTAAAGTGAGCATATGGGTATAATTTAGAGGAAAATATTTTGATTCCTGGCAGTTCCCTACTGTCTGCTTTCTTTCCACAATAGTCTGAGCAGTTCTTCTCTGTTATGTACCTACGCCATGTTCTTTCTACCTTGGAATCAGCTAAATATAGATTAAGTGCATTGAAACTTTGAACCCAGGTATAGCTTAGTATTCTTTAGTTTCAGGTGATGTATATTACACCCCAGTGATAGAAAATGACTAATATGTATAATGTAATTTATAAGCATATTTATGGACCAGGTAGGTTTTTTTTAAAGATTTCTCACAATTTTCAAAACAAAAAAATCCAGGTATTAGTGGAACTGTAAAGTTCAAGTATGTCATCTTCAACAGTACACTGCATAACCAAATAGGACAATGACACACACAAAAAAATATAATCATTTCTAAAGTTTCTTCTTTAAAGTTGTTTCTCATTATTGATACATTTTAGATATATACCATGATCACATGCATACTTGTACATGATAAATCACAGTCATTCTATAATATTTTCCCCTTGCTATGGATGCAACTCAGAGTCTCAAACATGCTACATAAGTGCGGTACCACTGAGCTATCTGCCAATCCCTCAAAATATAATCTTTAAAGCAGAAAGAGGAAAAGCAATTCATCAATACAAGAGAAATATCATAGGGTTATTATGAGGTTTTCCATCAGATGACTTGTAGACCCACAGGGACTGGTTATCACATTTAAAATGATAAAAGAAAAATTATAGGGCTGGCCAAATAGTCAGCAGATTAAAGCCTCTGAAAGCAGGTGCAGGGGCCAGCCAGGGTTTTGATCCCTAGGACCCTCAGTACTGGGTGTGGTGTCTCGCTCCTGTAATCCCAGCTCTTGGGAGGTTGTAAACAGGTGGATCGCTATGAATGTGACCTGGTGGTGTGGCTAGCTCTACAGGGTGTAGAGGGTCACAGTACTAGATTGTACAAGTGGAGTGATTACAGTCGTGCACCACCATGCCTGGTCTCAGCCACCATCTCAGTGTGCCCCAGGAGCAGGGTCAGATGGCTTGTCCTGCCAGGGATCAAACTGCGGTCCCTGCTCTCTGTCTAAATACGTGATTTCGTGCACTGAGCTCTTTGGGTGGTCCTGTATGCATTGTTATTTCACTATAAAAATATCATTCTTGTGTTGGGAGGACAGTACCATGGCACAAGTGGCTGCCTGGCAAATGCAAGGTCATGAGTTTGAACCCTGGTCCAGAAAAAAAAAAGTCATTCTTGCTTTTGAATTTTCCTAATATAATTCTTTTATAGATCAAGTGTCAAGAAAAGTACTTTTTATTCATTTGAAAGAGAATAGTTTAAAAAAGATAAAACATTAAAATGAATATAAAATTTTAAAAAATTAAATACCTATTCAACCATGGTTGTGACATTGTTCAGATTACAGACGTAAGCATGCAAAACTTGTCAAACTAAATTTTTTAACCATTAACTGTTTTCTTCAAAAAAACTGAAAGAAATTAGTAGTACAATCATGTTAGCTGTCTTGTGCATATGGATGCGACTAGAAACTATACTCATTAGAAAAGTATTAAAATCATGAGTGCCAGCAAAATGAATGTATTCACTAGATACACTTAACTACATGTTATTTCTTAGAGGAAGAGGTTGATTTCTTCCTTGGGAGAGAAATGTTATTACAGATATCCTTGTGTGTACCATCAGTGTGTATGTCCTTGCATTTACTTAAGCCTGGGAATGAATCCTTCCAGCCACAAAGGACTGTTGGCACCAAATTTCTTTTGTCTGAACACAATATTTACAAAACTGGTAAATTAAATGTAGTGCAATGTTTTCTCCCTTGTCTGCTAAAGACTCCTTTTCATGAAATATTCTTCATCTTTGATGCTCTCTCTTGCTTCACTGTGTGTTAACAGATTATTTGACAAAGTTTATATCTGTCATACTTTTATAATAAGCTTACTTTAATCTTTTTAAAATCATTATGTGACTCTTCTCTGTTTATGTACATCCGAACCTCAAAGTTCCATGGTCACCACCTTTATGTGGCTCCTTGTTGTTAAAACAGGTTATTTCTTAATATCTGTTGGACATGCAGTATACATAATCAACTGGAAAATAATATGTACAAACTCATAAAACCATATAAAAACACATATATATCAAGATGTCCATCATGGCACCGGAAATAGTTGTGAAATACTGAAATGATTCTCAACAATAGTCACTGAATAAATTTTGGAATTTTTAATCATAAAGTAGAATGGTAAAAAGCTCACAAAATATCTCTATATGATCATATAGAACAATGTCTGAAATAATTATAATACTTGTTGCAGTGTATGAGTCAGTCTATAAAATGCAAGATATGGTTTTCTAAAATGTTTAAGAATCTCCACACACTCTGATGAAATTTTTGTTGTTATTGTTGTTGTTGTTGCTACTGCTTTTTCATTTTGTTACTTTTTGTACCAGGTGCAAAGTTAAGGAACTTATGCCAGACAAGCAGGTGCTTTACATTGAGCTACATTCTAGCCTGTTATAAATTTTTCACAATATTAATTTTTTGTTTTTTATAATATTAATGAGAATTATAAACATTTCTTTATTAAACTTCAACCATTTCTTCAAACATTTCTTTATACCTAAACCATTTAAAAGAATTATAACTTTTTTTTAACTTTAGGGAGGGCGTTACAGGATGTTCAAGGTTTCACTACTAGATCGGATTCATAGGGATTCGCCCGTTTACAGCCTCCCAGGAGCTGAGATTACAGGCAAGTGCCACTATGCCCAGGCTTAACTGCTGTCTCAGCATGCCCTGGGGGCAGAGGCAGGACGGCAAGCCCCAGGGATCAAACCTCTGCCTCTGCTCCTGCTTGCAGACACTTGAATCTGCTGAGCTATTTGGCAGGCCCTAAAGTTTATGTTCTAAAATATTTCAATAATAATTCAATAATCTCATTGTACCATCATTCTATCATTGCAGATTATGGAGATTTGTTTTCAAGAAAGATGAATATATGTGCAAGACATAAATAAAATTTTAGGCTTACTCAGTAGAAGAGATAAAGCAGATTTTATTTAATTCAATGTATTGTGGGAAATGAAATATCAATAGAAATTCTTTAGAGAATATTTTCAAAGGTGGGTTATAAAATGTACGCTAAGCCGGGCGTGGTGGCTCATGCCTGTAATCCCAGCACTCGGGAGGATGAGGCAGGAGGATTGGTTCGAGTTCGAGACCAGCCTGGGCTACAAAAGTGAGCTCAGGACCAGCCTCAACTGCATTGCGAGACCCTGTCTCAGAAAAGACAAAAATAAATAAATAAATAAAATAAAATAAAATGTACGCTAATGATGTGGTAACTGTCCTAATGATTTTTCAAAGAAGACTGAAATTACCTGCCATCATATCAATAAAGCTTAAAATGTTTTATGTGTATAATTTTATCAAGAAATTGTGTCTGATATCTACTACTAAACTTTAATGTTCATTCAATAAGTAATTCTGGTTATATTCTGAGAAATTTGTCAACTAACATTTATATTGACTGCCATTGTATTTCATTTTGGTATTTGAATTTTTTACTTGTTTCTTAATTCTGGGTATTAGAGAAGATGACTCACATATTGGTAACAAGCATCCATTTGAATAATATCAAAAGGAGAACCTAATTTCATGTTCAGAAAAAGTAAACACTTAAATATGTCATTAACAACACTAACTTAACAAATCAGATTTCCTGACCATGACTTTTGCCCTTGTATCGTATCTGCAGAAGGGTTCATGAGGTAAAGAAAATCTGTAACTGAAACATGCTTGATCATTAACTTTCTTTTCAATGAAATTTGAACAAGAATAAAAATGTAGAATACGAGAGCAGCTCTTAATATGAGCACGTTATACATTATATGAATTTTCCTTTTTTCTCCCCTGTGACAATGGCATGTTTAAGGCAAGGTTACCAGGTCTCTCCTTCTGAGTTCTTGTCCTGAGGACAGTAAATAATATCTCAATAGAACATCACACAGTGAAAAATGTTACTTGGTATTCTTTATTATAAATAGCAAAGAAAAACCCTCCCTAGTTAAGTGGAGGGCAAGAACACCAAGAATTGTCCTGAATCTAAAACCCTATATACAACTTTTGTATGCAAATGGATAAAGAGGAAAAGAGTATGCAAAATGTAGATTTGATGCTGCTAAGCAGAACTTATGACATGAGAAGATTTTATTAATCATTTGTTTTCTGCAATCTAGTGTTTCTCAAAGCTTATCTCAAAGCAAACTAAAACTTGCTTTTAGTTTATATAGGTGCTTAGTCCTTCTTCATTTACATTCTGCTCCCATCACAAATACAACAGTGGTGACTCTTAACAGCTTTTAGAGAGTTCAAGGCTATTATTTGATTGAGCTTCTTTGAACTGAGAAAGGCATCTGCTAGGCAGCAATCTGAGTTTATCACTCTGGCCTTTATTTAAGGGCAATGAGCAGAAATCAGGAAGTATGTCATTGGTGAATCTGTTTGTATTATCATCTTTAACTGTAAAACTTTTGTAAAGGTTCCTCTTTCGAGACTTGACCAACTGCAGCTGAAAAATTTGAAAAATCATTTTTTCTATAATTGCATAAACTTGTTCATGTCTTTGTTACCCAAACAATAGAGTGTAAAATCTCTTGCATAGTATTTGCATTGCTTTAGGTATTCGAAGTAATCTAAGTATTATTTAAACTATGGAAAAGGAGGTATATAGCCTGGTACAGTACTGCACGACCTGCAGATCTTAGTATCTGCAGAGGTCCTCAAACAATCACCTTTGAATAACAAGGGATCATTGTAGTTTTAAACCTTGCCAGACATCACACAATTACCATAGAGTAGGGTTCAGATGTCAACTGAGACAGAATTATTCCAGAGTTTCATACGTAGATGCAGTAATTATTTTGTACTTGACATAAAAGCATCTTTTGAGAGCAGACATAGTCTCCCCATTTTTGACAATCAGAAAGCTATCTATAAGTCTAGCTTTTGTGCTTTGTGATTTTTTTTTTGTGTGTGGTACTTAATCTAAACACAATATGCTTTATTTTCAAGTAGGCAAATTTTAACTTTTAAGCATAAGAAGACTGAAAGCTGTTTTTTTGAAGAAGTTTGGCTAAAAACTAAATGGTTTTTGACCTGTTACAGTTGTAATTGTGGTTTCCGAATAGCACTGCCAATCTACAGGTGTAGCTGCAGATTATCAGCAAAGGTCAGTGGAGTAGCTAGATACCTTTAGCATATCTATTCTAAGTTAAAATCAATTTTATCTATCCAGGTGCTTATACTCTTCTGCTGATTGTTTAAGACCAAGTGAAAGAGAAATTTTAACCAAGACTAATTTCATGCTACATGTCTACCACAGTTACAGCTCTTCAAAGGTTATTTTTGGGACAATGTGCTAAAGCTTTTCCTTTGTCAATGTCATGTGACAGAATGAGTTACTGACTTGCTTAGCTATATGGCTTCCCTTGGAAGCATGGGTGATATTTTCCTCTGTGATAGTTCTCCCTTCAGTATATTGCACTTCAGTTGATTTCTGTCCTCTGAGGCTTATAAAATAACACTTAAATGTTGCTTTTTTATGACAAACTTGAACTAGAAACTACTTGAATGCAATATAGAACCTTTAGTATTTTTTAAGCCTTTGGTTTTTAATCAAATTTTATGTTTAACCAGAGGCATCTTAGTATCTGAAGAAAGCCTTATTGCTTTACATATAGAAACTTGACATGTGATTTAAAGCCAAACTGCATATATTATAATAATTTACTTAATAATACATACTTGAAGCCGGGCGTGGTGGCTCATGCCTGTAATCCCAGCACTCGGGAGGCTGAGGCAGGAGGATTGGTGCGAGTTCAAGACCAGCCTGGGCTACAAAAGTGAGCTCAAAGCCATCCTGAACTGCATCGCGAGACCCTGTCTCAAAAAAGACCAAAAAAAAAATATATATATATATATACTTGAGCATGGCACCATAAATATTTGGATAAAATCAGACACTTTCCATCAGTTGATAAAAATGTCACAAAATTGTTCAGGTACATGACATTTGTTTACAGAAGATATCTTGCTCAGCAGTTTCTCTGAGTCCAATGTGTATCTATATTTCTTAACAATTTTTAGACGATTTTTGATAAATGATAACAACACACGCACACACACTTGATCTGTGAGATTCAAAAATAAACATTACTTTTATTTTTTAAATTCAGGACCTTGCACTTGACGGACAGATGTTTAAGCCACTGAGCTATTTACCTGGTTATTAAAAGTTATTTATCTTCTTATGATTGGCTACAAACTGGACGAAAATGTGTCACCAAGTTTAAAGACATTTTAGTCTTAGCAACTGATTTAAAGTTTTCCATTATTAAACTATGTAAACAACAAAGCGTTTGGTCTATTTTCGTGAGTGTCTACTTCTCCATAAGCAAAGTTAAGTAGGACATATAGTTAAAAATTGATATATGTTGAAACACATACAGTAAATCATATATAATATTTATATTATACATATTAAATTTGTTTAACCTTATGTTATAAACGTTTAAAGCTTTTAGTGTGAGTCACATGTATGCCTTAGTCACATTAGCACTCATGTTGTAATATTTTAAGTGAACTTTGCTATAACCAAGAGCATAGACAATCAGGTTTTTTGCAGAAGGGTCAGAAAAGCCAGAAGTTTATAAGGGAAAACATAAATGAAAAGCAAAGTGGTATGAACCCAAAAAATTTAATAAAGCATTTATAGTATAGTAATCATTTTTTTTGGTCTTTTTTGAGACAGGGTCTCGCTATGCAGTTGAGGCTGGCCTTGAGCTCACTTTTGTAGCCCAGGCTGGTCTCCAACTCGCACCAGTCCTCCTGCCTCAGCCTCCCAAGTGCTGGGATTACAGGCGTGAGCCACCATGCCCGGCTAGTAATCATTTTAAATGTACAAAAAGGAAACATGAAACACAAAAAAGAGTTACTTCAAGCATACACTTTGTTTCCCAGCTAGCACTGAATACAAAAAAGAACTCTAGAGTCAATGCAATATCCTAACATTTGTGAATTTATACTAATATTTTAAAAGCAGAACAAGGTATACTAATTAACTGAAACATACATGCAATCTGTGTAATTTTGTAGAGTTAGCGAAAAATCAAAACAATAGCGAATAATATTTGTTGAAAGACTGAGCCTATATTTTAAATTTAAATGAAATGCTTACTTCAGTGCATCTGCTTACTATATTTATCCATAATTCTGCTATAAAACAAAAACCAATAAAAGGAATGTGAATATGTAAATCACATACTTTGGTATAGTACTAACAGAAATATTTCTTCCTTTTCTCCATATTTTTTACACAAACAATGACAAGCTAAAACTCAAGGGGCAAGATAATATAAAAGGGCATGAATATTAAAAGATAGGGATCAGTGACAGCTTTCCTTGAAGGCTGCCTATCCTCCTAATCACAGTGAAAAGCTCACATGGCTAGAAACTTGGATCAAAAGGGACATATCCATGTCACATTATTTAAAACCCAGTTTTCAAAAACAAGAACCAGCCGTACGTCCTAATAAAAGTTTACAAACTGTCCATAAAAAATGCCTGCTCCACATACTTAGGCTTCCAAAAGCCACTCAACATGTTATTTCAGTTCACAAATCTGTTGTCAGGAGATTTTACAAGTATCTTATACAACATATGATAATGGGTATTTGAGAGAGCTGTTTTATTTATTTTCCTATCCGTGTTTCCATGTTATACACATGTTAGAAGAAAAAATTACTTGGAAATCAGATGGTACATTACTTTTATAACAGTTGAGGCTTATATGTGGAATTGTAGCTTAATTTGTGGTCAAATTCATTTCACTGATTCAGTGAATGAGACTGTTTTACTTATAAAGTCATGCTCCCAGCTCCCTGCACATTTTCCTTTTGAAAATAAGCTTCTTTACAATTGATAGAGCACAGGAAAAAAAAAGTCTGCTTTTCATAGATATGGAAAATAAAATAAAAACAATGTCAGTGACATAAAGATTATATTAAAACTCAACAATAACATTATACTACTCTTCTTCCCCAAAAAATACATAAGCATATTAACACGTGAATGCAGTTTGTCTTCATTATAAAGCTTGAAATATTTTACACCTAAGAGTAAATAAAGTAACACTTTATAACCTGTGTCTAGTTTTCTTCCCAAGCTGTGCCATTCTTTCAATTCCATGACTAAAGATAGTTAATACGTTATCCTAGCCATCAAAATATTACTGCATCAGATTAAAAAAATCACTAAAAGAAGAATATATCTACAATATTATAAGTCAAGAAACATGATCTTGGTTCATAAATAATATAAATAGTGTTATTGTTTAAGATTCAGTTTATTTCAAATGATGATGAGAAAAGACATGCATAGGAATAGATTATATACACTGAATAAATGATTCTTAATTGAGAGGAGAGGAGGCACAGTTTCCTAGGTAGAGACTTGTTTTTCTCGTTAAATGTAGATATCCTGTAGGGAAAAATAAATAGCAAGATGAAAAAGAATTACAATCACTTATTTTTTAAAATACAACTTAAAGATCTTTCCAAAATACAAACAACATGATGACTTTACTAAAAAATTTTGAAATATAATAAAGTATCCAATAAGAAGCCTAAATAAAAATTTAGAAAATTAAAAAAAACGACAGAAGGTTATATAAGAATTCAGCAACTGGTATGAAGTAAAGTAGAAAGGAAAAAGAAATGAGGAAGAGAATATATATATATATATATATAGATATAGATATAGATATAGATATAGATATAGATATAGATACAGATATATAGATATAGATATAGATATAGATATAGATATCTTGGATACTTGCACTTGTAATTTCTACTGTTCTACTGAATTCAGTAGTTAGTGCTTAACTTTTTTCTTTTAATTTTTTGACCAATTTTATATGCAATATAATTATCCTTGTTGCCTTAGTGCCACTGTTTTAGTGAAATTCTGAGGTGTTTCTAATTTTTTTCACTATTTTTATTCTCTTTAACAAATAAAAAATGAAATAAACAAAAAATTGATACCAAAGTGAGGAATTATATAAAAGATAAATCAGAAGCTTATTTCACTAATTAACATGTATTGATTTTTATAGTTTAACAATATTACCAAAATGAAACTATACAATGCTGAGAAGACATGCTGTAACTGTGCTACATTTATTTTCATTGTCTTCATAGTAGTTATTCAGAGGACAAGATGCTGACATGATATCCTGTCTAAACACTGATAATACAAACCTTTCTTCTCATTGAACTAAGAAAAGTAGCTATATGTCTATCCTATCTTGTATATACATACATTTTTTCATAAAAAAATCATCCTTCATATTCCCTTTTTTGTTTTGTTTTGTCAGAGATGGGTGTTCTGTGGCTGTTAGAGAAGCTATATTTGAAGAATTCTTTAAAGTACTTTTTCAGATTTAGTGATTCTGCAGTACATATTTGGAAAGAGCCCACAATATATATGTGCATGCATACAAGATTTTGATGACGGTTTCTATTTTTATTTTTATTTGCTTATTTCTCAGTATTTAAGAGAAGGATCTACAGGGTGTTCAGAGTCTCACTACTGGATTGGACTCATAGTGATCCACCTGTTTACAGCCTCCCAAGAGCTAGGATTATAGGTGTGCACCACCATGCCCAGACTCAGTGATGTCTCAGGAGGCCCCCGGGGTGGGGCCAGAGCTGCAGGCCTGGAGATGGAATCCTGGCCTCTGCAGGTCTTTTCAGGCACTTTAATCTGCTGAGCTGTTGGCTGGCAATCTCATGACAGATTTTGCATGAGAGATTACTGGAAAAATATTTTTCAATGTAGAGTCAAAACTGAAATAATTTTAGTTAGTTGTAAAATGTATAAACTGTGGAAAAGGTTACAAATAAGCAGAATAAAATTAAAACTGCGTAATATCTCTTGAACCTGCATATGAAAATGCAAGATTTCAAACTGAAAATTTAATTAACATAAAATATGAAGTACATTGGTAAATTATACATAAGTATAGGTAAGGCATATTTATCATAAATATAAGACTGTTGCACTGTATATGTGATGTTTTGTTATGGGTTACAATGAAGAACCTTTATTTACTGTGGACAACAGTAAAAACTACAGGAAACTACAGGACATTTAACACGTTTTCTGGAACAACCATTAATTCATATTAGAAAAGAAAAGCATTGGTATTTTCTTAAATATTAGTCACATATATTCTAAATTCAAATAAAAACAAAACTACTGAATGTTAAGAATAAAATGAGGGCCTGCCTGATAGCTCAGTGAATTAAATCTCCTATTTAGGCAGATGCAGGGGTCAGGGATTCATAACCAGCCTGCAATGCTGGCCCTGCCCCTGAAGTGCACTGAGACAGTGAATAACACTGGAAGTGGTGGCATGTGTCTACAATCCAGCACTTAGGAGGCTGAAAAACAGGATCCCTACAAGTCTGATAGGTATAGTTAGACCCTGTACATCATGTACTAAATACAAATGAAATAAAATAAAATAGGTGGGAAATGTCAGCATAAAATAAACATAATATCTTTAGAAAAATGAATAGTTCAATTAAAACAATAACTTTAATTTATATAAAATAACAAAAATAGAGAATATACCAGAAATTTTCTATTAATAAATCATATAAATAATAAACATCAGAACTCAGCTTTTTTTGTTGTTTTTTGTATTTAGAACCGGGTCTACACGGTTTCACTATGCAGATCAGACTCATACTGATGCTCCTATTTTCAGTCTCCCAAGTGCTGGGATTACAATTTTGCACGACCATCCACAGTCTCCATAACTATCTCAGTGCCCCCCAGGAGCAGGGTCTGCACAGCACACCTAGGATCAAATCCTGGCCTCTACACACTGTCTAAGTAGGCACTTTAGTCTGCTGACTTATGTGGCTAGCCAAAACCTAACATATTTTTATGTGTGAGTATATGTACATATATGTTCAAAAATGTAAAAATTATGTATTGTACATGTCACTATAAACTGATACAACAACGAAGGGTACTAGTATAGAGATGACTCAAAAAACTAACAGACTTCTGAATGTCCATCTAGCTTCACAGCTAGTAACATGATTGCTTATTCTCTGTTATACTATCAGCATGTTACCCGCCATGGGCTCTCACTCAGGAGCATATTGATGACCTCAAGGGACCTACTGGGAAGGAGCCTAAGATCAGAAGTCACTGAGTTCAGAGGCCAACTTCACATCCCCAAGCTTACCCGCAAAGAGCCTCAGCACTCTTGAATCAGCAGGGCCCAGCAGGCCCATACCACCTCCATAGGGCTACCCTACAAGAGCCATGGCACACAAACCCAGCTGGGCCTAGTGGTCCATTTCTACAGGGCTCAGCTGGAAGGAGGCAAACATAGCAACTAGACCCAAACAAGGCTCTGCCAGTCAATTTCAAATTTAGTAAGTCTAAGCCGGACGTGGTGGCTCACGCCTGTAATCCCAGCACTCGGGAGGCTGAGGCAGGAGGATTGGTGCGAGTTCGAGACCAGCCTGGGCTACAAAAGTGAGCTCAGGACCAGCCTCAACTGCATAGCGAGACCCTGTCTCAAAAAGACAAAAAAAAAAAAAAAAAAAAACAAATTTAGTAAGTCTAGATGTGTTGAGTTGAGATGTAATGCTGGGCCCAGCCGAGCCCAGATGATGACCCAGACATACAAGGGTATCCTCATGGAATAAAGGTGGCAGCAGGTAACTCAGGTAAATAAGGCTTGCTGGAAGACTACAGGCACATAAAAAGGAGGTCCCCAACAGAATTCAGAGGAACTAATTTAAATATAAATTCCCAGTTAGAGACCTATAGTGTTATACAGTTATGATGTTTGCTCATATGGTCTAAAGTACAAAATCATTAGTTACAGAAGTTTGTCAATTTCACTAGCTCTTATTAATATTGCTAACTGTACTACTGTAAATAAGAACCATCTCTGCCTTAAGGACGTATTTTCCCTTGAGTATTAATCTTGAGAGTTGCTTGTGTGATAACCTTACCAAAACCCTACACTGAAGAACAGAAGACTATGAAAAACGGAAGTCAATACCTCACTCCGAATCAATTGAAAAGGCAAAATCTTAGGACAAACACAATACAAGAATATCTGATACAGGAGAGATACCTGAAAATCATACTCTTTATGAAGAGGCTCTGACAGTAGTAATACAGCTACCTATTATCAAACATTCACAGTAAGACATCAGAGAAATCAAAATAAAGGGTTATTTTTCTGAAGGAGAAAATGAGAAAAGTAGGAGCAAAATGCATTATCTGGCCATGAACTCACCCAGAGCAAAATCAAGAGACATCACCATAGAAGAAATTGGAAGCTAAACACCTGAAATCTACGAAATAATACCAAGTAAAGTAAAGAAACTGCATAGGAATATATAGCAAATCAGACCAGAAACAATCTCACAGGTTAAAAAAAAAGAAATGATAGCTACAATGAAAGAATTACTAAGTGTTTCTGAAGAAGACTCCAATAAAAAAGAATGGAGAATAGCAAAATGATAGAAATCTTAAATGAGCAATATAGGAAAGTAATAGAATGCACGAAGCAGATTCAAAGAGATAAGAAAGAATTAAAAACTCCATTAAAAGTTGGCAAATAGAGTACAGAAAATCATAAAGAAGATTATACACCACACTAGATAGGACATATCCTATGGCTTCAGGGATGGTTCAATATACACAAACCTATCAATCTAATATACTTTATCAATAAAGCCAAAGCCAAAACTTGCACGATCATCTCAACAGACACAGAAAAGTCTTTTGACAAAGTTCAACACTCATTCATTATAAGGCCCCTACAGAAAATTGGAATAGATGGCCTCTGCCTCAATCTGAAAAATTGATTTTTAATTTTGGGGGCCAAATTATTTTTATTTTTTACATAATTTATATAGAAATCTTTTCTCTGATTGATTGTTTTTTTTTTATTTTTTTCCCAATTTGTGGGTAGATTTTTTTCACTCTATTCATGATTTCCAATCCAACTGCTAACATAATTCTGAATAGGGAATAACTGAAATCTTTTAATCTCAGATCTGATACAAGTAAAGGATGTCCTCCTATTCAATATAGTTCTGGAATCATTAGCTAGACCTATTAGATAAGAGAGAGAAATAAAAAGAATATTAGATAAAGAATTTAATGATCATTATTTGAAGATTACCTGATACTATATTGGAAGATCCAAAAAACTGCACCAAAAAGCACCTGCAATTAATAAACAAATTCAGTAGCATGGCAGGATACAAAGTCAGCACCCAAAAATCAACAGCATTCCTCTACACGGAAAACAAACTCACTAAGATATAAATTAGACAGATGATGCCCTTCACAATCACATTAAGAAAAATGAAGTATTTAGAAATTAATCTAACAGGTGCCTGGGAGATAGCTCAGTGGCATAAGTGCCTGCCTGGCAAGTACAAGGCATGAGTTTGAACCCCAGTCTTGAAAAAAAAAAGAAATTAATCTAACAAAAGAAATAAAAGTTCTATACAATGAAAATGACAATAATCTAAAAATGAGACAGATTGAAGAGGAATTTAAGAAAATGAAAATATATTCCTTGCTCCTGTGCAGAAAGAACTAACACGGGGGAATTGATCATACTCCAGAATTCGTTATAGATATTTAATACAGATTGTATTAAAATAGTATCAATATAATTCACAAATGTAGAGAAAATATTCTTAAAATTTATTTGGAACCGCAAAAGATGGAGAATCACAAGCAATCTTGGACAATAAAGACAAAGCAGGGGGCACTACAACTGCTGACTTGAAATTATACTACAAAGATCCTGTGGTAATATTAGCATGGCACTGGCACAAAAAAATATATAAATAAAAAAATTTAAAAAAAACAGAACTAAGTACCAATGGGACAGATGCAACTAAAAACACACTCAGCCATCTTATGTTTGACAAACGGGCCAAATATGTTCAGTGGAAGAAAGGCAGCCTCTTTATCAAATGGTGCTGGTAAAACTAGCTCTCCACATCAAAAGTAAAGCTGGGTCTCTCCCCATGCAGTAAACTAAAATGAAAATGGATTAAGTCTCTAAATATTAAAACATAAATACTAAATCTCCTGGAATAGAAAGTAGGTGGAAATCTTTAAGTCATAGGTGTGGGCAGATAGATTATAAACAAAAACTAAACTGCACAGGAAATACTGCAAAGAATCAGAAACTGGCTTCCGAACTTATTGCAAAGTTGCTGCATGTCAAAAGAAATCATGAATAGAGTAAAAAGAAATGTCCCAACAAATTGGGAAAAAATTTAAAAAACAATCACTCAGAGAAAAGATTTCTATCTAAATTATATAAAAACTAAAAATAATTTGGCCCCAAAATTAAAAAAAAAAAAAAAAAACTATGGGAGATGAATACATACTTCTTAGAGAAAACAATAGGAATTGCAATTCAATACACAATAAAATGTTCCACTCCTCTAGCCACTTAAGAAATGCAAAGCAACACTGTGATACCATCTCACCCCAGAAAGAATGGCTATTTTAAAGAAATCAACTAAGAACAAATACTGGAGAGGCTGTGAGGAAAAAGGACCTCTTCTCTTCTGCTGGTAGAAATGTAGACTGGTGTAAACACTATTGAAATCAGTGTGGACACTCCTCATAAAACTAGGACTGAAATCCCATTTAATGTAGGTACTCTCCTCTTGGGAATTTTCCCAAAAGGACTGAAAAATATCATTCCATAGTGATGTATGTGCACCAATGAGCTTTTGTTGTTTTGTTTGTTTCTTTGTTTGGTTTGGCTTGGTTTTTGGGAGGTGTCTTACTCTTCTCTCCTTGCTGCGACAAATACCCCATACTCAAAATGAGGGAAGGTTTATTTAGCTCATAGTTAGTTGAGGTTTTAGTACATATTCAGCTGGTTCCAAGGCTGAATGCCACATGGCAGAGGGCAACCTTTCATGGTGGCAGCTAAGAACAAGAGAGCAGGGAGAGGGAGCAGCAGCTCAAGCAGCTAACTTTTCTTCCTTTACATTGAAATGCAAATCACCTGCCCCAGGGGAGGTGTAGCACCCACAATACTCAATTACAAATCCCAGAAGACACCAAATAACTGCATGAGGCTTTGGGAGGACACCTAAACACAATCTATAATGGGAAGTTGGGGCGTTTTTTGTATTTTACGGAAGGGTCTTCAAGGTGTTTATGGTCTCGTTACTAGATCCTACTTGTAATGATCTGCCTGTTTACAGCTTCCCAAGGGATGGGACTACAGGTGAACCCACTATGCCCAGTCTCAATTGCCATGTCAGTGCAGCTCAGGGTTGAACCCAACAGAGCAGTCCCGGTGGTTGAATCCCCGCCCCTGTTCCTTCTTGTGGGTTCTTTAATCTGCTGAGTTAATTGGCTGGCATTTGTACACCCATGTTTACAGCAGCACAAATTGTCATAGTCGAATCTTGGAAACAATCAAAATGTCCATTACCTGAGTAATGGATGAAAATGATGTGGTAATTTTATAAAATGGAGTATTACTTGGCTATAAAGAAGGACAAACTCGAAGCCTTAATAGGTAAGTGGATACAACTAGAGGCTATACCACAAGTGAAATTAGACACATATGTGTAAATATCATACTATGTCGCTAGTGAAAGAACCAGAATAAGTAAAGCACAAAAAGCATAATATAGTCAAACACAGAGAAACTGAACTTAAGTATTACATAATGAAGATGAGATAAAAGAGAAAATATAGGGAAAAAGGAAGATGGGAAATACATACAGCTCTATATACAGGATGATTGACATAGTTGTACTCATAATTTCTATCATGTTTGTGCAAATAAAAGTCAATGTTAAAATTTTCACCTTGGGACTAACTCTGTATGCTGACATCTGCGATCTCAGCAACTACAACATGGACAGCAATGTGTAATGCAAAATCCATGGTTGAATATCTTTCATCTTGGTCTTCTAAATATGTAACATTTATAATGTCCTATCAAATATTACACTCTCATTAAAATAGTTTTTTTTAAGAAAAGCAAAATATTTCTTGAAAGTGTCAATATTCAATTATTTCCCCAATCTTGCATAACATTATCTGTTAATCAGAGCAATGGACTTTATAATAAAATAGATAATATAACAACCACTCTTGATTATGTATTCATGTTCTGAAAATTTGTAACATACGTACTGTCATATGTTATCCTGTTTCTATTTTCTACTTATTTTTCCTTCTGTTTTTACTCTGCAAAATAAAAGTAAATTAAATTAGAAAAACATGAATACTTCCTTTGACACAGATAGTGTTCTAGGGATCTTTCCAAAAGTTTTAATTATACCGTACAACAATGATATTTGCATTTCCATGTGTGTAGAAGTGCAATTCATAATAGCTAAATCTTGTAAAGAGCCTACATATCAGTCAACAAGTTAGCTGATTAAAATTGCTATTTATGCACTTTAGAGTATGCAAAAATGATAAAATTTAACCGTTTGTCAGAAAGTGTATGCACCTTGAAACCACAATCTTAAGTAAAATCAATGAAACTTAAATAATGCAATGTTTGGCTGGCCAGATAGCTCAGCAGATTAAGGTGCTTGCGTAGGCAGATGCAGGGATCACAGTTCGATCCCCAGCCTACATACAGTGCTGGATCCAACTCCAGGGCACACTGAGATGGGGATTGAGACTTGGTGGAGTGGCACTTGCCTGTAATCCCAATGCTTGGTAAGCTGAAAACAGGAGGATCACTATGAGTTTTATCTGTGTAGTGACATGCTGTAGACACCATACTAAATCCATAAAAAATTGCAATATTTGTTTTGGACAAATATTCAATATACTTAAATATTAATTATATATATACAGAGAGAGAGAGAGAGAGAGAGAGAGAGAGGCAGTTCAGAGGGAAAAAAATAAATGAAAATTTTATAATCCACTGCAGACAATTTCTCAAGAATGCTATATTTGAAATAGTGTGAATTAATAGTATCTTTTTTTTTCACAAATAGACTTATAACTATTAAAAATCTGAATCTTAAAGAGACTCTTGGACTGGTGGTTCATATCCATCAGCTCATACAACTTTAGTTCCAGTCTCATCTCCAGTAGCCTTTCCAGAGCTACTACCTTCACCAAGAAGTTCCATGAGCTTTCCCAATTCAAACTTGGCGTTCTTCAGCATTTTTACTTTTCTGACAAAGACATCATAAAGAGGGTAGATAGATTAGAAAGCATTTTCTATGTCTTTCCCAATATTTTCTCAAATCAGTTTATTGACCACTTCCTTCAAGCCACTTGTCTGCGCATCTTGGGTCATAATTTCTATCATCTTCCTGAATCTGACCGATCTGCCATTTTTTGACCATGGGACACATTTTGTCACATGGGAGGTCCATGATATGGAAGCTAGTCACACAGTTTTTGTCCTGAACATCTTTAGTAATTACCTTGAATTTTCTAAAGGCAACCTAATAGCAAGGCCCACTTCAAACACATGATCTTCCAGCTCCACAGATGCAATTTTGGTTCCTTAAGCTCTGGTGATAAGTGTTTTTCCAATATTTCTCATGTTGAGTATAGCTGGCTCCTCATCATATCAGTCTTTGTAGAAAATGGGTCAACTACTTTCTTCTTGACTCTTTCTTTGTCGCCTTTCATAAGGCGCTTGTTCTTGCCTACTGCCGTGGTGCTGCTCAGAGACCCAAAAGTTGAATTAGTACAATCTTGTTACATAGTTTATATGCATTTCAGCCTGGTAGTCTAGCTTTTAATCAGGATATATGATTATTAATGTATCAACATTTTATAGGATGAATACATAAATCTGATACTGAAAAATTAAAAGATCATGTAAGGCAGAAAGAAGTTAATTGAAATGTTTTATGTACATATACCAATACTGTACAGTGGATGTAATCATTATGTAGTGAAAGTATTCTACCAAATCAACAAATAAACTAATGTTTTGGGGCACTATTTGCAGCATATTGCAAACAAAAATAAACAGAATTTTTAAGATTTGAAACACCAGAGATATAAGTGAGTATCTTAAGATAAAATTAAGCAAAAGAAGCCAGATACAGAACAATATAGAGTGGATGTTTTCAATTTTATAAAGTTCAAAAACAGCTAAACTACATAATCATGTTTACTCATATATGTAAGTGTGGCAAAGCCAGTAGAAAATCAAAGAAGCCAGAACTAGAATATTCAGGAGAATACTTTAATTGAATTAGAAAGACAGATTTAATTCCAGAGAATAAACTGGAGTCATCAGTGATTTTATTAAGTTATTCTTAGTGAATATATATTGCTTTAATGTTTTTCAAATTTTACATAAGATTATTGCTAATGTGATACATACATACTATCATAAGATATATCTCATAAATATGTTTGAAATATATATATATATATATATATATATATATATATATATATAATGCTGGAGAAAATGTAGATTGGAAATTACCCTATTCATTTGCATAATAAAAGAATATTAAAGAATGGTAGATTTTGCGACTCATGATATTGTTAAAAGGTAAAAGTAAGCGACTGACTTTTCATAAACTGAGAATTCTTTAAAGGCCTTAAAGTACAGGTTAAAGTGAATTTTCGTGAGCCTGTGAAGTGAGAGAATGTATTACTTCAACAATATCTGAGAAATATTTTCTTTATAAAACATAAGAATAAATTAAATTTCTTCGTATATGTATAAGCAGCTGAAAAAACATGGCAGCAAGGACAATAGGTAGGATCACTATGAGGGGACAGTGACCAATCAAACAGAAATAAAATTATATCAAAGAAGCAGAAAACTATTATCCTACTATTAAACTACTATATCCCACATTAGAAATTTTAATAACCCTTGGAGTAAAGCAACATCCTTACAAACACAATGAATATAATATTACATCTAAGAGTAGAATTTTTGCAATTAGAATCAGAGACACCTAATTATCTGTGATTAATAATGGTTCTAGAGAAAGGGAAAATTCAAGAAATCTGTCATGAAAGACAAATCAAATAGAATGAAATCAAAGTATTTTGGTATTGTGATATCAACGTTTGTTATAGCAAACATAAAAGGGAAAAAGTAAGAAATTATAGAATGGAAATTAGTGCATCAAAATCAAGAATGAAAAGAAGTTAATAACTAACAATTTTATGACATAAAGAGTAGTACAGAAGAACAAAATAAGCAAATGTGTACTAATTGTCTTATATACTTTCTAACTGGTAGGACAAAATGCATGACACCCACAAAGTAAAGTAGGAAATCTTTATTTTAGCTCAGTACTTGAAGTTTCAGTCCATGGTCAGGTGGCTCAGAAGCAGAGCAACATTTCTGGGGAGAAAGTTTGACGTATGGCAGACAGAACACCGCACTCCTGCTTCTGTTTCCCCTTTCTATTCTGTGATGGCTAACAGATTATTAGCTGGTGTGATTCAAACCCATAGCAGATTTTCCATCTTTAGTAAATCCATTTCATTATGCCCCATGCTATACTACGTTATTCAGGGAAGTGGCTTCGTATCACATAAATTATCTACTTCCTCCAAAAATCCTGACATGGGTGTGCAATGAAGCTTGAGGGTGACCTCGATGCAAACCACAACAACTGTACCGTTCCTAAGAAGACAAAATGATTTAAAAATGACTCAAGAAGGAACAGAAAATGTAAATAGAAATGGTATAATTAAAGACATTGAATTAGGATTTGAATACTATCAGATAAAATAAAGTGAAGGTCAAAAAATGGTCGCAGTTAATTTTTCTAAGATTTACAAGACCTAGCACTAATGCTTCTCAAATTCTTTCAAAGTGTAAAAGACGTCTGAATAGTTTCCAATTCATTCTATGAGTATAATATTGCTCAAAGATAGAAACCAAATAAATCCTTTATTTAAAAAGAAAGAAAAGCAAAATTAGTCAGTAATATACCTTATAAACACAGAAGAAAACCTAAGCCAGTAACATGTACAAAGGATAATACATTCCTTGTAGTATCTGCAATGAACAAGTGCTATTTATCCCAGAAATGCTAGCCTAATACAATAGAAAGTCAATGTATCTTTCTCCCTGTGTTTATGATGTGGTAATAAGACATGTAAGATGAAGGAACTTTAGAAAAAAAAATTTTTTCTCACAATTTGAGCCTCAGAGGTCTGAAATGAAGTCATTAGCATTTAAAGTCTGATGTAGGCCATACATTTCTTTGAAGGTGGTGATTTGTTGCTACGTACTTAGAAAGCAACAGGTATGCAACAGAGTGCTCTCTTCTAACACTGGCACTGTTTTAGAGAGCTAATCTCATTCATGAGCACAGAGCCCTCATCAATCACTTCCTAGACAGTACAATGTCTTACTATTGGTGCACTCATGATTAATTCTTAAGAATTTTAGAAGATGAAAGCAATCTAATTTTAAATTACGTTAGAGCAAAACAATAAAAATCAAAACACATAGTTATCTCAATACACGCAGGAAAAAAATCATAAAATCCCATACTCATTCAAATTTAGAAATTCTTTAAAGTATAGGCACAAAAAGATTTTTTTTTGTCTTTTTGAGACAGGGTCTCGCTATGCAGTTGAGGCTGGCCTTGAGCTCACTTTTGTAGCCCAGGCTGGTCTCGACCTCCCACTGATTCTCCTGCCTCAGCCTCCTGAGTACTGGGATTACAGGCGTGCGCCACCACGCCGGGCCATAAAAAGATTTTCTAAACATGATATGAACAATTTATACTCAATAATAAAATATTAGAAGATTTTTCTGTAATATTAAAACAGTGCAAATTCATGATTAGATGAAAAGGAAAAAATTTTTTGAGATACTGGGGAATGAACTCAGTACTCTGTGAGTGCCAGGCAAGAGCTTTTTCTTCTGAGATATCTTCCCAGCCCCTAAAATGATGATTTTTATACTTAATCGTATGCAGCTATAAAAGCTCAAGCATAGAATACTTTTTAGCCATAAATATAGAATTTAGAATATGGAAAACAATTGAAATGAAAAATTGGAAAGATATTAGCACTTATTTTACTATGGATGAACCTAAAGAACACCATATTAAGATAAATAAGCTAAAATCAGAAGATGAAAACAACATAATACCTATTACTTGTGAAGTACAAAAACATAGGTCTTGCAGAATTTGAATGGCACTTACCAAGTACAAGTGGAAGAATGAAGCATTGAGTAAATGCTCATTAAAGGATGCTACATTTTAGGTAGATAGCTGGAATAATTTTAAGAGATATACTGTAAAATATAGCAAACTCTTGTGTTGTTAGGCACTGCCAAATTATGGATGCTAATTATATTCCCATAAAATGATAACTATGCAATTCAAAGTATATGATAACTGGCTAGATTTCAGAAATTCACAATGAGTTCCATATTTGAAAGCATTATACTTTATGTAATAAATATATGGAGCTTTATCTTACATTTTTAAGAAAAATCAAAATATGCACATGTAACTTACCACTGGTATATTTGTTGTACTGGTGATTGTAGCCAGAAAATTATTCAATGAAATGAAGCAACAGACAGTTGAGGAGGTATCTCAGTGACATAAGAGCTTATCTAGGAAGCACATCGTCCAGAATTTGATCCCTGGACAAAATGCTAAAAAGCTCACTCAGATTCAAAAAAGTAGCAAGGAAATTCATAAGAAATGCATAAAAATAGTTTGAGCTAAAAGGTGGTTTTAACAAAAGTACATAATGCAAAATGAATATCAAATAAATTGTGTATCTTTAGAGTAAAAATGAACAAATTGAAAATGAACGTAAACAAATGCGTTTCAAATCAAATGAAATATAAAATAGGAAAAGGCCCCACAAAATAAATGCAAGAATTATGCACTACAAAGTAAAACATCATATCATCAATAAAGCTCTTCAATTTTTAAAATAATAAAAAAGAAATGGAGACTAGAGAGCAAAGCTTTTTGCTCCTTAAGAGTTTCAGAGACATGCAGGGAAGGTTTCAGGTTTTTCATGATTAATCACAGAAGACTTCTTTACCTGTCTAGTGATTTATGACAGACCAGAAGTGTGCCAAATAATGGAAACATAGGTAATATCTTAGCAAAGGTGCATGGACTGTAGAAAATCAATAGGATACTGTAGCATATCAGCACGAAAATGGAGGTGTGGAAATAGCTAAGCTAAAACACTTTGGAAAACAACAGACTTGCAATTGGTGAGATAGTTTTTAGTATGAGAATCCATCTGATTGCGTTCCTACTTCTAATGATTGATAGAGACTATTACATTTCCCCAAAAGTACTGGTCCTAGCAAAAATAAAACAATGCACAGCACTGGCTTGTGAGCAAAACATGCTTGTTTTTGGCAAGCAGGGCAAGCTTAGGTATACAGCTGATACACATAACAATTGCAAAGTCATCATTGAAATTAATAGGGATAAATATAATTAGAGATATTTTAAGAATACAACTGGGAAGAAAGTGACCTCACCAGTTTTATATTTTATTTGTGAGAAAGATGGAATTTCTTATAATCATGGTAATTAATATTGTACAGACTACTGCCAAATAAGTGCATCATTACAATTGTTTTCTTGCATTGCAGTAATAGCTTGGTATGCTTTTCATAATAAGGAAATTAATACAACCGAAGCAATCAGTAAAGCACAGGATTCTTGAAGTAAGATGGAATAAATGTCCTAATTCATCCACATTTCTACTCAGATCCTCATGAAAATTGTGTTATTTAAGTAAATATAGTTAAAATTTTACATATATAGTACATGTCCAGAAATGCAATAGAACTAATTATTTGTACTGGGGTATGAGCAAATAGTATTTGCTGTATTAATTACATTTCCATGGAGCCAGGAGTCCACATTTTAAAAAGCTCAAGTCTTGATCTTGCTTGAAGGACAAAATTTTGAAGCACAAATTGTTTTCTTTCTTCAGTACAATGAGTCTATGTGCCTATCATTTTTCTTCATGTAATACAGTTATGTTATGTGTGTGCATTGCAGTTCAGTCTACATGCTCTAGTCAAGGATACAATAAATGCAACTATAAAAATGAAAGAGACATCGAAGTGCCTCAATAGAACAAAGTAAATTATAATTTTATCTATTCCAATCTTCACTAGTTGGCTTCATATTCACAAAAATTCTTCTTAGTGGGCCTGGAAGTTCCTCCTAGGACAAGGTCATTTGAAGAAATCGAACAGACCACAAAGTTATAAGGAATTGAAAGAAGTCTATTTATATGTCATAAATGTTCTTGAACCTTACAAGTAACTCTGCACTGTAGCATCATTTTGTATTTACATGAGGGAAAGAGACTCTCCAATTGCTCTATTGTTAAAAACTTAAAACAAATAAGCATAGAACTTGCTCTTTCATGCAAAAGAGTGAATAGTATCTTTTAAAGATTGTATTACCAGTGAAATTCTATGAAATGGCATATAATTTAAAGATCAATTGGGACAAAAATGTCTTTTATATAGGAGAATATTGACAATGGACAATTTACTGGATGAATCAATTATACCCCAGATAAAATGGACAGTAGAACTGAATAATATAATAGATACAATTCTAGCCTGTCTTCCTATTTGATATTTCAATACCAGAAATTAAAACCCATTATTGTTCAAAGACAATTTTGTGTTAATATGTTCATAATTCATAAGTAGATAATAAGAATGTTATCAACACAGCAACCATAAAGAGGCAAGTTCAAAAATGCATTGTCTATTAAAGTCAAAATGACAAAAGAAAAACATAACAGAATCACTTTCTCTTCTAAATTATATAAATGAAGAACAATGCTATTATGTGATAATCCTACTACTTTTCAGTTGTGATAACTTTCTTAAAATATTAGGAAACTTTTGGAGAGAATATAGCAGTTCAAAAAATAAAATCAATATTTGTTAAATTTCAACAGACAAATTTAATAAGCATTTTAATAAATAATTGGTCAAGGGGATTGGGGCATACAGCTTAGCAGCATGAGCTTCTCCCTGGCAAGTCCAAGGTTCTGAGTTTGATCAGTACTGAAAAGAAAAAAAAAAAAAAAAAGGTCAAGATACTGGTCAAATAAGCCGGGCGTGGTGGCGCACGCCTGTAATCCCAGCACTCGGGAGGCTGAGGCAGGAGGATTGATGCAAGTTCGAGACCAGCCTGGGCTACAAAAGTGAGCTCAGGACCAGCCTCAACTGCATAGTGAGACCCTGTCTTAAAAAGACAAAAAAAAAAAAAAAAAAAAAAAAAGATACTGGTCAAATTAAATAGGAAAAATAAGTTATCCTTCAAACATTATTTTAAATACTGTTTTTCATAGAGAAAAGAGGACATATTAAAATATCTAGGTCCTTCATGTAAATCATTTTTTTCATGTAAATCATTTATGACTAAAAAAATATCTTTTATTTTGGCTTTTTCCTATTTTTATTAGTTTTAATGAGAAAAATAGAAATTAGACACTTTCAAAACAGTTTAATTGGACAGTTAAAATAATTAATATGTTGCATTTTGTTCTTTTTATAATTGTTATTCAGAGTATAACATACAGACATGATATCTTGCCTAAACACTATTAGTACAAATCTTTCCTCTCACTGAACTAAGAAAAATTAGCTGTATATCTATACCGTTTCTTTCAACTACAAAATGGTTCTTCAATTATATCTCCCTTATTTGTTTTGTTTTTTCAGAGATGGGTGATCCATTGCCATTCAAATATTGTATGTGCATGAATTTATCAAAATAACCAAACATATTCCAATAGTCCATAATAGTAATGGGTTAACAGCAGAACTGCAATGTCAGAGTTGTTGACTTGAGCCATTTACAGCTCAGCATATTAATATTGCTTTACTTTTTATAACTCCTGGTTAGACTTTTCTGCAGGATCGCTAAGACCAAGATAAAGCAAGATCTATATAACGAAAAATGCAACTGTTGTATCTGAAAAGTTCAGTCAGACAACCTGACTATCCTGAAGCCATGTGCAGTAATTTGTAGATCTGTTGTTAGTGTTAAACATTTGGAAGTGTCACAGTCATTGCTTGACCAATTTACTCTTTGTGAAAGCCTGAAAGAATGGTTTCTCTCTAGGTGACTCTCCTTAGGCCCACTATACTTTGCAAATTATTTTTCTCTATAGCCCATGATCTTCTTGATTAGAAGATTTGCGACCCCACTGAGTCACAGGATGTTACAGTACGAGGTCTCTTCTGTCTTGAGTCTTCACTGACCTTTAAGGCTAGGACCAATATATTGGCTGTCCTTGTACTCCACCTTTTTTTCTAAATGTTTGCTCCGCAAACTTAACTTGTTAACTATCCAGAAGAAAAGTTTAATGATATTATTGCCCTTTAACGTAAACACTTGAGCTTAACATAACCATCTGTCTGAATATGAAATGCCTTAGAAATAACAAGGAACATGTACTTTCCAACAATCATTTACATTTTAAATTTTAAATACATATAGAATGTGAAAAAAATTACACAGCTTTACACAGAAATTTAGAAATCTAACCATATACAAAATTGTAACGGGACAATCCAATGGCTTATATTTTCCCTTGTTTTATATTCTCTTTTAATAATCTTTTTAAAAACAAACATTTACTTGAGACTGAGTATAGCAATAACTGATATGACATTGCAGTCCTTACACGTTTAGAAGACAAGATTGATAGGTATTCCAAGCATAATTTTAGTATTAAACTTTGCAATCCTCAGTGTAGTTGCTTAGTTCACATATATCAGCCTACATAGAGAGGGTTAGGATTCTACCAATTAACTGCTAGTTATAAAAACCTATTGGAGATTCTTAAGATCATTATCTTGACCATATTGTGTGCATATATGTGAGGTTTTGCCAGTGCCATGTTTCCTTACTTTTCATCTTGTTTTTTATTCGTTGTTTGATCCTTAACTTTTCCCTTTCCATTTATCTGTATGATATCTTTCTATTTTTATTTCTTCTTTGGGTTCTTACACTAGGGAGGCTACAATATTTACACATGTGGGTTTATTTCACTTATGACTATATCTTCAAAATGCATCCACTTATATGTTAAGGCTTCAAGTTTACTTTTCCTTAGAGTTGAGTATCACTCCATTGTATGAAAACACTAAATCTTTTTCATCTATGCTTCAGGTGATGGGCATTTTGATTGTTTCCAAGATTTGGCTACCACAAATTGTGCTGATATTAACATAACTGCATATACATCACTATGATATGAGAATTTCACTTCTTTTGGTAAAACTCCCAGTAGAGGGACAACTGAATTGAGTGGGATTTCCAATGCTAGGTTTAAAGGAGTCTCCACACTGATTTCCATAATGGTTGCATGAGTCTACATTCCCACCAGCAGTATAGATTTCCGTTTTACCACATAGCCTCTCCAACATTTGATGTTGGCTGATTTCTTTATAACAGCAATTCTTTCTCTAGGTAGGTGGTATCTCAGTGTTGTTTTAATTTGCATTTGATTGATGTGAAGTGATGTGGAACGTTTTTTCAAGTATGTATTAGCTTCTAGTATTTCTTCCTCTGAGAAGTGTGTGTTCATCTCAGATGCCCATTTCTGGATAGGATTTTTAAATTTTGGGGCCGAAAATGTTTTTTTCAGTTCTTTATATTTTTCTAGACAGAAGACCTTTGAGTGTTTATTAGTTAAGATTCTTTTCCAAATCTGTTGGTGGTCTTTTCATTCTGTTGGTAATTTCTTTTGACAAACAAAAGTTTCTCCATAAGATAAGGTCCCAGTTGTTAATTCTTTTAAGTATTACTGCAGTATCATGTAGTTTGATGTTTGTTCATGAATTGTTTGCCTAACCCTTTATCGTCCAGATTTCCTCCATATTCTCTTCTGGGAGATTTACTTTTTTCTGTCTTAAAATTTAGATCTTTAATCCATTTTGATTTAATTTAATGCATGGTGATAGCCCTGAGTGAAGTTTTAGTTTTCATCATGCAGAGAGCCAATTTTTACAACACCATTTACTAAACAAGTTATCTTTCTTCCAGTAAGCATGTTTGGCTCCACTGTCGAATTTCTTATTGCTTCTGTATCATCAGGTCTGTTTTTTGTTTTGTTTTTGTTTTTACCAATACCATGCTGATGTTATCACAATACCTTTGTAGCAAAATTTCAAGTCAGGAATTCTGATGCCTCCAATCTTGTCTTTGTTACCCAAGATGTCCTTTGCAATTCTAGATGATTTCTGGTTCCAAATAATTTTTAAGAAGGATTTCTCTAGGTCTATGAGGAATGTTGGTGTTACTTTGATAAGGTTACATTAAAACTGAATAATAGTTTGGGAGTATTGCCATGTTTATAATGTAGGTTCTTCCTATCCAGAAACAGGGAATATCTTTCCATTTCACAAAACCTTCAATGATCACTTTTTACAGAGTACTGTACTTTTCATCAAATAGATCTTTTAATTCAGTTAGATTAATTCCTAAGCATTTCATTTTCTGTGGTGCTATTGTAAAAGTTGTTGTTTCCCTAATTTCCCTCTCACTGGGTTTTTTTTTATATCTGTATAGAGGAATGCTATTGACTTTTGGGTAGTGACATTGTATCCTGCTATACTTCTGAATTTGTTTATTAATTCTAGTAGCTTTTTATTGGAGATTTTTGGGTCTTCCAAGTAGAGCATCATGTCATCTACAAATAATGATAGCTTAACATCTTCTTTAACTATTTTAATCTCTCTCTCTCTCTCTCTCTCTCTCTCTCTCTCTCTCTCTCTCTCTCTCTCTCTCTCTCTCTTGTCTAATGGTTCTAGCTAATGATTCCAGAACTATATTGAATAAGAATGAAGGTAGAGGTCACCTTTCTTTCATACCATATCTTAGAATAAATGATTTCATTTTTCACTCATTTAGAATTATGTTAGCCACTGTATTGTATTGGACGGCTTCTATCAAATTGAGATAGAGGTTATCTATTCCAATTTCCCAGGACTTTGAACAGGACTGTGTCAAAAGCCTTTGCTGCATTAATTGGATTTGGCTGTATTGATATAAAGCAGTGGTTCTCAACCTTTCTAATGCCATGGCCCCACAATACAGTTCCTCATGTTGCAGTGAGCCCAAACAAAAAAATAATATTGCTGGCTAATTCAAAACTATAATGTTTCTACAGTTATGATTCGGAATAAAATAATATTATAAAATATGTATTTTCTGATGGTTGTAGGCCACCCCTGTGTTTTGGTTGTTCGACTCCCACCGGGGACGTGACCCACAGATTGAGAACTGCTGAATAAAGTATTGTGTTTATAGATTTGGTATGTTGAAGCTTCCTTGCAACCCTTGGATTAATCCTACTTGGTCATGATATATAACCTTCTTGATTATGTGCTGCATTCTATTTCCTAGGATTTTTTGAGGATTTTTGCAGCTTTGTTCATGGGGGAGATTGGCTTACAGTTCTCTTCTTTAGTTGCAATTTCTCAGGTTTTGGTATCAGTATAATTGTGGAATGATGTTGGGAGGATTATTTCCTTTACAATTTTACTGAAGATTTTAAGGAGTATTAGGATTATATGTTCTTTAAATGTCTTATAGAATTCAGCTCTAAATCCATCAGGACCTGAACTTTTCTTTGTTGCTAGGTTTGTTATAACATCTCGTATTTCACTGGCTGTTATTGGGTAATTGAGAGTTCTTATATTTTCTTGATTCAGCTTTGGTAGCATATCTTTGTAGAAATCTGTCTATTTCTTCTGTGTCTTCAATTCTGTGAGAGTAAAGATTCTCAAAGTAGTTATTAATGATCCTGTGTATCTCTGCTGGGTCTGTAGTAATTTCACCCTTTTCATTCCTTATTGCTTGAATTTGAGTCTTTTCTTGCCTCCTTTTTTGTGGTTAACTAGGGGCTTATCAAATGTATTTAATCTTTCAAAGAACCATTTTTTGATTCATTAATTCTTCTTATTATTTTCTTTTTCTCTATTGAATTAATTTCTGCTCGAAACTTTATAATTTCTTCCCATCTTCAGGTGTTGTGTTTGTTTTATTTTCCTTTTCATTATCATCTAGGTGTAGCATTCAGCTATTTATTTTTTCTCACTGTGTTTTCTTAATGTATGATTTCACAGCTATAAATTTCCCTCTAAGAACTGCTTTCATTACATCTCATAAATTCTGCTAGGTTTTGTTTGAATTTTCATTAAACTGTAGGTATTTTTTAATTTCTTGTTTAATTTCTTCTGTAACTCATTGGTTGGTGGTTGAGGAGGGTGTTGTTTAATTTCCATGTAGTTGTAGGTTTTTGTGGTTAATTTTGTAATTTAATTCTTGTTTCATTCCACTGTGGTCAGATAACTACGTGAAATAATTTCTGATTTCTTGCATATACATAAGCATGACGTATGGACTAGATGTGATCTATTTTAGAAAACTGTCATGTGTGCAGCTGAAAAAATTGTGTATTCAGAAGTGGCGGGGTCAAGCACTATGTATATGTCCACTAAGTTTATTTCTTCTAAGTTCTTTTTCAGTTCTGATACTTTTGTGTTAATTTTTTGTCTACTTGACCAATGTTTTTGAGTAAGGGTGTGTTACACTCTCCTGTTAAGATTGTGGTATTGAATATTAGACTTTTCACGTCCATTAATATTTGTCATATACAGCTGTGTGTTCTTGTGTTGGGTGCATATATATTTATGAGTGTTACATCTTCGTCTTGAATTTTTGCCCTAATCAACATGTAGTGGCCTTCTTTATTTCATTTGATCATTCTTCACTGATTCACAAAAGCATCAAAATTGCACATGTTAATTTAATACCATGTAATGGTTTGATATACATATGCATTGTGTGATCAAGTGAAAAATGTAGAACTCTTTAAATAGTTATCACTTCTTCCTGGAAATGAAATCAAATTTGTTTCTCAAAGATTTGTCTGTTATATAGTACTCAATACCTTTCTATAGTGAATATGCAATGAAATACAAACAAACTTATTTATATCTAATGGCTTTTCAATATTCCCTGATTAACTTCTTCCTTTTCCTTTTCCTGCAGTTTCTGACAATTCATATAATGTCAATTTGTTTTGATCTGTAGTGGCTTGACTTTCTTGCATGCTTTGTGACTGTGGCACATTATCAACCAAGACGTAAGTGTTTGCTGTCTCAATTGTATTCCTTATAAGACAAAATGTCATCCGTATTGGTAATATTAACTGCATAGCAATTGGTTTTCTAGCAATTTTTATGCAGTATTACTTTTTATAAGTAGTTGATGCAGGGTTTCATGGCTCAGCTCAGACTCATAGTGATTCCCCTGTTTCCAGACACCCCAGTGCTGGGATTACAGGGGTGCACCACCACACCCAGACCCATTACCTGGCTCAACACATCTGGGGGCGGGACTGGTTGTGGCATACAATATTAAGGATTGAACCCCAGGCCCTGTGGTTTCCTCAGCAGATGCTTAGCCCTATGAGCTCTTTCACTGGCCCTGTATGTACTATTCTTAATCACAGATACACTATTTAAGTTAGAGCTCATCCTATATAGTATTCTATGTTTGAAATTATTGGAATTTTAGTATACTTAACTATTGACAGCCAATATGATAGCAAATGGTTTATTAAAAAGGATACAGTACTATAATAAATGCTTTCCAACTTAATGAAACTTTACTTATTTAATAGCTAATGAAACAGCTAAAGAATTTGCTCAGTGGCGTAAAAGCTTGCCTGGCTGTCAAAGGACCTGTGTTCAATCCCCAGTATTGTATGTTGAGCCAACCCCCAGAACCAGAGTGTGGAGGCACAGTCCTGTAATCCTAGTGCTAAGGATGCTGTGTGAAAACGGTATAGCCAGACAATATACCAAATACATAAGTTAATTAATTAATAGCCATTGAAATATACACATCTCTGTCCTTAAAGACAAAAATGGCTGGGGATAAAAGGATATAAAAAATTGAAATACCTTCCTACAGAAGTATATGTTTTGCCAACAATAATTTCATTACAAAGATAGATAATAGTGCTGTTTTATTTTTTAAGGCCTTTAGGAAATCAGGGTAAAAAAGGTATTACTAATCCAGACACTAGGAAAAGCAAAGGAGAGCTGAAGTTCCAATACAACATGTTTACTACATATAATAGGCTTTTTTTAAGTCACAAGGAAATTTTTACATTGTTTGGTAAGAAAACCTCTGAAACTGAAACTCAGAAGTTGTCAGCAGAGAGAACGTATGATTACTATGCTGCTTAGTCAATAATGTAGCATAATACAGACAGAAATACTTCAGGGAAATTTTATGTAGTTTTTAATTTATTTTTAGTTCAGAATTATGATAACCACCTTGAAGACTGAGTCTTACTAAAAGTACAGAAAAGAGCTATTGAATGAATTCATCATGAAGTGGAATAAAATACAATAGAAATAAATGGATGCAAAAATAAAGAAACAAAGACAGAATCCTTGGTTGCATTTGGCCCATCATCAGAGATTAAAATTTTAAGTCATGGGAGCACATACCTGTAATACTAGAACTCAGGAAGTCAATACCTTGAGGTCACTTTGGGCTACACAGTGAGTTGAAAGCAAGCCTGAATTACAACAGGGGTGTGTGAACCTGTTTCTAAAATCCAAAGAATAAATAGATAAATTGAAATCATCCATTTTGGAGACTACGTCACAGTACTTTCACTATCCCCGTTCCCAAATGCTAGTCTTCATTAAGGAAAGTGCTGAAATCTTTCCTTCTCTTAAAATGTGAAAACATTTTCTAAAGTATTTAAGAATATTCCATTTACTCTATAGAATATTAATTTTATTCAGTTATATCAAATGTCTATTTTATGTAATTTATTCTGTGTATTTTATTAAAATCCCTTATCTTCTATGTTAATCCTGAAGGTTAATATAAACTGAAGAATAATGCATGATCTCCATTTTCAATTTAATTTTGTCAACGGAAATTACAGTTCAGGTTTTTGAAAGAAAAGAAAGCTCACTGACCAATATCATAGTTCTGAGTGGAAATAACAATCTACTATAAACAAAGTCTCAATTTCTTGATGCAATCTACATAAACACTAATATATCTTTAGTAGGCAGTTTATACAATGGAAAGCACAAATATTCAGTCAATAAATCTGGCTTAGACTTTCTCAGAAGAAAAGTAAAAGCAAAATATGAATATGTATACATGCTCATCTGTACAATTAAATATGATTCCCTTTGAATCATGCCTTCTTAAATAATACTTGCAACTTTTTGAAGCAAATTAAATATACTTAAGTTTTTTTTCTAAAATATATATTGATATCAGATAAATGTTTGCAAATATTACAGCTATATAAGAGAGCTTCATCTGTAAATTTTCTGTGAACCATAATTTCCCATCTCAAAATTTGATGACAGTAGTATATCCAGTGGGATTGTTATAGCCTCAAGGTTTGCTTATGTCATTAATTTTTAAAACTCGTAATCTAAAACAACAAACAAAAAGTTATAGAAGTAGGAGGAGAAACCATAAATAAGAAAAGTAGATATATTCAATGGCCTCAAGGCAGAACATTTAGAAATGCACCTGGAATAAAACAGCCCTGAGCCAGAATGTCAAACCTGACATTGACTAGATTTAAAACTAAAGCAAGATGCCATTTTACATGATGTTGATTTTCAGTTCACTGATATATTAAGGACAGTTATGTCTACTTTTTAATTTAAAATTCTAATGTATACAGGTTACAAATATAGATATATAAATATGTGTCACACACTTATTGTCTTACAGAGCATACTAAATTAATAGTAATTGTTGCTAATAATCAATGCAGTAGGATATTAAGACATGTCAAATCAGACAAAGAACTGGGTGAAGTGTCAAAAGTCATAGGAATCCAGATATCTTCAAAATACAGGGTGCATGTTGAAAATCAACACACTTTCACTTATCTTTGGGATCACTGTGAGTTTGTTTAATACACTCTGATTCAGTACTATTTTTCCACCATGAACAAATGTATGTCTTAACGATCTTTTTCTATATTTTGTGTTTAGTTCTATGTGTAGTACACCAAGAACATGGAAAGGCTGCCATGGGATCCTCCATGTAGTAAATTTTCTTGGTAAACTCAGCAAGGAGATAAAATCACATGGAATAATTTTTATTTCTTCACTTTTACCTTTCTCAATTTTGTGTCTTTGATTATTCAATTCATGCATGTGTTAGGCAATAAAGCACCACTAGGCATCTGCCACTTGAAGATTCCCATTAGAAACTCATGAAATGGAACATTTTAGGCTTCATCAGGTAGTATAAATTTTCATGAAATATATCTTTATGATTTACATGTGTGCCCTTTAAAGATTAATATACGTTTTTATTGACATATGCTTGTTCTTTCTAATATTTTATTTGACTCATTATTTGCTGAAATAGATTTCAGTAATTTGGTCTTCAGTTCAACTTGTGCTACCATGAACAGTTTCATTTGAACTTTTGCCCTATGCGCTTTCACTTCTAGCTCTGCCTAGTCAGTCACTTGATTCAGGGCCCCATTTACTGAAGCCACAGAAGATAACTGCAATTCAGCTTTCTGCTGCATTTCCCAATTTTTTTGTCAGAAAACTTCACCCATATACAATATAATTATGATCTCCACTCATGGGAAACATATGGATTTTCTCCCTCTTTTTCTACATAAGAAAAAAGCACTGTGCATTTTCTTTAAACAGACATTTGCTTGAGAGACAGTATAGCAATAACTGAAATGACATTAGAAAAAGCACACATCTAAAAGACCAGATTGACAGGCATTCCAAGCATGGTTTTAGTATTACACATTGCTATCCTCAATAGCAATGTGTCAAAAACCTGCTGCAAATCCTTAGGACCATTGTCGACTTCATCGTGTGTAAGTGCATGTTTTTGTCCCTGCTATGTTTCCTAACAATTCTGCTTGATGTCTCTTTGTTGTCAAATCTTTAAGTTCTTGATTTTCAATTAGCTGTGGTATGCCTTTCCATTCTTACTTCTTCTTTTGGGTCCTTACAATAGGGAGACTACATATATTTGCCCATGTATGTCTGGTTTATTGTATTTATGAGTATATGTTCAAGATCTATCCACTTATATATGAAGGTTAAGAGTTTATCATTATTTATAGCCGAGTAATTCTCCATTGTATAAAAACACCACATCTTTTTCAACCATTCTTCAGCTGATGGGCATTTTGGATGTTTCAAAGAGTTGGCTATCACAAATTGTGCTACTATAAACATGGTTGTATGTATATCATTTTGGTATGATATTTTGAGTTCTTCTGGGAAAATGTCCAGATGAGGAACAGCTGGATTGAATGGTAGTTCCAGTCCAAGTTTTCTGAGGAGTCTCCACACAGATTTCCATAATGGTTGAACCAGTCTGCATTCCCACCAACAATGGAGCAGTATTCCTTTTTTTTCCCAGACTCTTCAGCATTTGTTGTTTGATTTCTTTATGATAGTCATTCTTTCTAGAGCGAGATGGTATTTAAATGTTCTTTTAATTTGTATTTCATGGGTGTCTAGCAATGTGCAGCATTTCCTCAGGTACTTATACTTTCCTGTGTTCATCTTGGATGCCCATTTCTGCATTGGGTCTTTGAATTTAGGTGCCCTAATGTTTATTAGTTCTTTATACATGCTAGACAGAAGACCTCTGCCTGAACAGTTTTTAGTTATTTTTTCAACATTTGCGGCTTGTCTTACTCTGATGTTAATTTCTTTTAAGGTGCAAAAATTTCTCATCAAAAGGATTTCCAAGATGTTGATTTTTTCAAGGATAAGTTATGTATTCTGATTTTTGTACATGAACTGTTCCCCTACCACTATTTTCAAGATTTCCTCCTACTTTCCCTTCCAAGACATATAGTGTTTCCAATCTAATATTTAGATCTTTTTTTTTTTTTGTCTTTTTGAGACAAGGTTTCACTATGCAGTTCAGGCTGGCCTTGAGCTCAGTTTTGTAGCCCAGGCTGGTCTCGAACTCGCATGGATCCTCCTGCCTCAGCCTCCCGAGTGCTGGGATTACAGGCGTGAGCCACCACGCCCGGCTAATATTTAGATCTTTAATCCATTTTTACTTTATCTTAGTGCATTGTGATAATTCTGGGTCAAGTTTTAGCTTTTGGCATGTAGAGAGCTGTGTTTTTGTTGTTGTTGTTTGTTCGTTTGTTTTTCTTTTGCACTATTTGTTATACAAGCTATCTTTCTTCCAGTAAACATGACTCTACCCCTTTGTTGAAGATAACGTGGCTTAGTGTGTTTGTATTTGCTTCAGCATCTTCTAATTTATTCCATTGATCCTCAGGTCTAATTTTTTTTTTTTTTTTGCCAATACCATGCAGATTTTATCATTGTAGGTTTGTAGTATAACTTCAGGTCAGGAATTGTAATGCCTCCTGCTTTATGTTTGCCACCCAGGATTGACCTTGCTATTCTAGGTCTTTTCTGGTTCCAAATAAATTTTAGTAATGATTTCTCCAGGTCTGTGACGTATGTTGATAGTACTTTGATAGGGATTGCATTAAATCTGTATAAAAATTTTAAGAATATGAAAATGTTCACAATGTTGCTTCTTCCTAATGATGAGTAAGGAATAACTTTCCATTTTCTGAAAACCTCTTCATCTTTGTCAGAGTATTGTAATTTAAATTCTATAGCACCTTTGCTAACCTTCTTAGATTAATTCCTATTTATTTCATTTATATGAATGCTATTTTGCAGTGCATTATGTCTCTAATTTCTCTATCAATTTTGGGAGTATTGTTTCCTTTTCAAATTCATTGAAGCTTTTCAGGAGTATTGGGATGATATCTTCTGTAAATACGTTCTGTAATTCAGTGGTGTATCAATCAAGACCTGAATTTTTCATCGTCACTATGCTTTTTTTATATTACTATAACTACATTTTGTATTTCATTATCTTGTATTGGGTTATTGAAAGTTCTTATATCTTCTTGATTCAGTTTTAGTAAACTATACCTTCCTAGGAATCTCTCCATTTCATCTGTACCTTCAATTTTGTAAGTGTATAGATTCTCAAAGTCCCTATTAATTATTTTCTGAATTTCCATTGAGTCTGTGGTAATTTCTCCTTTTTCATTCCTTATTGTTTGAATTTGAATCTTTTCTTGCCTCCTTTCATGAGGTTTGCTAAGGGCCTATTAATTTTATTTTTTTATTTTTTTAAATTTAATTTTATATTTTTTTTCCTGTTTCAGAACTTTTGTTTGTTTGTTTATTGATTTTTATGGCCAGCTCAGCCTGCCCTGAGGGCAGGGCTGGCACAGCATGTGGTGCCGGGGATCGAACTGCGGTCCCAGCAGCCGCCCAAGCTTTCCTAAGCAGGCGCTTTAGACCACAGAGCCATGCTGCCAGGCCCCAGGGCCTATTAATTTTATTTAATCTTTCAAAGAACTAGGTTTTTGATGCATTAATTCCTTCTACTGTTTCTTTTTTGTGTAGATTTAACTAATTTCTGCTCTAATCTTCATAATTTCCTCCCGTCTTGGGGCTTTGTATTTGGTTTAGTCTTCCTTTTCCAAATGATTTAGGCACAGCATTAGAGTATTTATTTGTTCCCGCTCTGTTTTCTTAATGAGTGAGTTCAGAGCTATCAATTTTCTTCTATGAACTTTCTTTCTTTCTTCCTTCCTTTCATTCTTTCTTTCTCTTTTTTTTTTTTTTTTTTTTTTTTTTTTTTTTTTTTTTTTTTTTTTTTTTTTTTTTTTTTTTTTTTTTTTTTTTTGTGGCACCACGGTTCAAACTCATGACCTTACACTTGCCAGACTTGCCAGGCAGGCACTTGTACCACTAAGTTATCTCCTTAGCCCCAGACTTGCCTTCATTGCCTCGCATAAATTCTGGTTAGTTGTGTTTGAATTTTTATTAAATTATAAATATTGTGTAATTTCTTCATTAATTTAATCTATGACCCACTGGTTGCTGAGGAAGGTGTTGTTTAATTTCCGTGTTTTGGGAGTTCTTGTGATTTCTTTTGTGATTTATTTAGTATCATTGCTCTGTGGTCCTGTAATATGAATGAAATAACTTCTGTTTTCTGGCATATATTTAACCATGACATATGGACTAGTACGTGGTCTATTTTAGAAAATGTCCCTTATGCAGCTGAAAAAAAAAACATGTATTTAGAAGTGGATGGCTGTCCAGGCGTGGTGGCGCACGCCTGTAATCCCAGCACTTGGGAGGCTGAGGCAGGAGGATCGGTGTGAGTTCGAGACCAGCCTGGGCTACAAAAGTGAGTTCAAGGCCAGCCTGATCTGCACAATGAGACCCTGTCTCAAAAAGACAAAAAAGAAGAAGTGGATGGCTGTAATACTCTGTATATTTCCACTAAGTCCATTTATTCCAAATACTGGTTCGGTTTTGTTATTTTTTTTACTAACTTTTTGTCTGCTTAACCTACATTTTGGGGATAAAGAAGAGTTAGGGTTTCCTGTTAAATGGTGGTATTGGATATTAGATTTTTCATGTCCATTAAGATTTGTTTTATATAGCTGAGTGCTCCTGTGTTTGGTGCATATGTCTTTGAGTATTGTGTTTGTCTTGAATTTTTGCACTATGAATATGTAGTGGCCTTCTTTATTTCATTTGAATAATCTTGGTTTTATGTTCATAATATTTCCAAACAAGATTGCTACCCCTGGATTTTTTTTCCTGAAGTTCTGAGGCATGTTTAATTGTCTTCCATCATTTGACTTTCAGCCTATGAATTTATTATGACTTAAGTGTGTTTCTCATACACAGAATATTGTTGGATTTCGCTTCATAATCCACTGTGACCAACTTAATTAGAGAATTAAGTCCATTTACACTGATGGCTATAATTCAAATATATTGACTTGTGATTGGCATGCTTTTACCTATCATTTTTGAGCAATTTTTCTCCTGTGATTTGTTGCTTACCCTATTTGGTGGGTTCTTTCTGTTCTCATTCATGGAGTTTGGGTCATCTTGGTCCCTCTATAAAATATTTTTAGTAGTCTGTGTAGGGTTGGCTTTGACATCACAAAATTCTTTAGTTGTTATTTGTCGTGGAAGTGTTACACTTCACCCTCATACTTGAGATTTTAGTGGTGTATAGCAGTCTGGGCTGAAATTTCTTTTTATGGAAGAGTTGAAGCACTCTTCTCCATGCTCTTCTTCACTTCATGGTTTGTGAAAATAAATCTGCTGTTATTCCCATGAATTTTCCTCAAATATGATCTATTTATTGTCTTTAGTGGCTTTTAGTATATTATGCTTCTGCTGGATTTCTGGGATCTTGACTATTTTATGTCTGGGTTTGTTTTTAGTAGGGTTGATATTATTTGGAATTCTGTATGCTTTGGTTGCCTCAATGCCAGAAATTTTTCTCATATTTGGGAAGTTTTCTGCTATTACGTATACCCATATTATATTTATATCATTTGTATTGCCTCCTCCTTTCTCACTGATGTCTGTTATTCACACGTTCTTCATGTTTGCGTCATCTTGCAGATGTTGAGTTATTTTTTCCCGAATCTTAGTTGTTTTTAAGAGTTCTTTTCTTACCTTTTCACTAGGTGTGACTATTTCTTCAATATCTGAAAATTTATCTTCACTTTCGTTCATAGGATGTTTACAGATTGTGGCTGAGATTTTGTTGTCCTGTATGTATCTTTGGCATTGCTTCAGGTGATCTAGTTCTTTCCGATATTGCTCATTCAAGAATTCCTTCCTTTTTCTATTGTCCTCTTATTTTCTATCAATGTTCTCTTAAAAGCATTCATTAAATCTATTAAATCTTTCCTCATATTTGTCCCTTCTTTTTCCACTTCAGAGATTATTTCTGATGATTTGTTCTCTACCTTTCTGCAGTTGTTTCTTTACTCGAGACGTTATTAATTCAGTGATGTCTTTTTTAACTCCAGAGGTTATTTCTGGACTGATTTTATCTATACTTTCCTGTAGTATTTTTTCTTTTTACGTCAGCGTGTATTTCTGATCTGAGTTACTCTATATGTTTCTGCATTTGTTTCCTTACTTCAGATGCTAACAATTCAGAAATTTCAATGTGCTACTGGTGAAATTGGCTATGTTGGAAGCTGTTGACCTGAGCCTTTTACAGCTCAGCATACTAACCTATCCTTAAGTTTTAGACACTACAATTATGCAAGATTTGACTATGTATTCCACTGTCTTCTCTCAGATCAAAGAGAAGAAATCTATTGCATTAATAACCACTAGAAAATTTATCATGTCTACACCCTGTTCCCTCTATAACTATAATGAGGACAATAATATGTATTGTATTAATTATTGTTAATGTTCTACTAACATGTTTTGAAACTGTCACATTGTAATTTCTTATTAAAAGTAATAAAAAATTTCAGAGATATCAGCTGTGCGATTCCCATTTTCTTCTATGCTAGTGTCTCCTGTATTTGTGCCAAGGGGTCTCAGGGTATGACCTTGGATCTTGCTCCTTCTCTTGGTCATTGTATAGCACTGTCCTCTGACCTTTGGTGTAGAACTTTGGTGAAGTTATGCCATTATTACCTACTTAAATTTGGTCCTAGATCTATGAATTTTGATCTTGTGCAGATGGGCCTTCCTTGGTCTCACTACTATGCTCACCTTCTCCCTGATGCAGCTCCTGGAATTGGACCCACTGTGCTCCTCTGGCAGTACATTCAGCTCCTGGATTAGCTGGAAAGGTCTAATCTGAGCCTCCATGCAGGAAATTTTGCTACAGGGTTTCATAACAATTTCCATGGCTGGGTTCTGGGAGGGAAGAATTTCCTGTGGCATGTGGGCACAAGTCAAGAGTTCCTATCAGTGCACAAGCTGGTCCAGGTTATGGGTAGGGAACAAGTTCAGGTGGCATTGCGGGCACAGGCCGAGAGTTCCTATCTGTGCACCCACCATTCTGGGTTCTCATTCTACTAAGTTTTATGTCATATGTTTAGGTGATTTAGCAATAAAATTGCCTCACCAGAACAAAAAAAAAAGAAAAAAATGAAGACTCCATACCCACTAGGAGTAGGAAAGTGTAGAGTTGAGGTAGTATTTCATTCAAAACAAGGAAGTTTTTAATTGGATATTTTTGAGGTTGTTTTAATGCTGAGAAATATATTTCTTTGTTTTAAAAATGAAAATCTTTCATAATAAAAGGTGGAAGTTATTTTTCTCTAGTAGTTATATGAAGTCAATTGGAGACACTGCCTTGGCCTTTATCTTTTTTCTTTAATTTTACTAATTTTAATGAGAGAGAAATAACGTTGAGACAATTTCAAAACAGATTATTAGGCCATCCACAATAACTAATACAATGCATATTGTGATCTTCATAGTAGTTGTTCAGAATACAAGATGCAGACATGATATCTTTTCTAAACACTGTTAGTAAAATTTTTCTTCTCATTGAGCTAAGAGAAAGTAGCTGTGTGTATAGTCCAGTAGTCCATAATATTAGAGGGTTATCTGCAGAACTGGCAATATCAGAAGCTATTGACTTGAGCCTTTTACAGCACACCATGTCAATATGACTTTCTTTATTATACCTCATGGTTAGGCTTTTCTGTAAATCCTGAGAGTTTTTGACTGAACTTGTCAGACACAAAATTTACATTTTTTGTTTTATAGATCTTGCTTGAACTTGGTCTTACACTGGCCCTTAAAGAGTTACAGTGTGTCACAGGGCATGGAGAGTTCTAAGCAAAAAGTGTGCCAATACTGTGCACTATGTGAAAGATAACTGATAACCTCCAAGATCAGTGAGTTTCAATCTTTCTTCAGTAGCCACCCATGATGCACAGTGAGCACTATAACACTGATTACAACAACCTTTCTGTTAATTAGGCTATATCTTTAAGAATCAGAAACTCAACTTGAAAATCTGAGAAAAAAAGCAACTTATCATCTATTGACTCAATATTTGGCCAAAGCATGAAAATGAAATGGCAAACAATGGACATAAAGATGATTGTTTAAATTATAATAACATCCCATGTGGGATCACAGCAACCTAGGAAGGCCGAAGCAGGGGCACTCATACTTTCCAGACAAGCCTGAAGTAGAGCAGGAGGCTCTGAGAGAGACACACATCACAGGGATGCAGGACCAATGTAGTGAAAAAGTTTTAAACAATAATGAGAGTATAAATCGGCCACCATAGATATAACTCAGCCATGCAGTCCCTGTCTGGTACACTGAGAGACTTGGCACTGATTGCTGGCACCAAAAACATATGAACAACAAATGAAACAAGAGAATGTGATCCAGGACTTGGTAAAGGTGAACAAAACTGTACTTTAACAGACAGGTGCACAAGAAAAACAGGCTGGTGGGCTGCTACTTTTTACTAAAGGGATTGTGGAGGTCTCCAGTAGCAGAAAACCGCTCCGCTCCCCCAATTCAGAAGGAAAATTCAGCCACATACACAGCACAAATCCATGTTTAACCTGGGCTACAGTTCACAACATATTTCGGGGATTCAACTTATACCTATCACAGAATTGTAGACACTAGAGATATTTTATCATTTTTATTTTTCACTCTTTGTTTGACAGGCTTTTCTTGTTTGCTGTTTAGATTTTTGTTCAGATTTACTTATCTTACTAATTTTTGAAAAATAAGTCCCTTCTTTTTATGTTTTTTTCTTTTTTCTTGCATTCATGACTTAGATTTTCTACTTTTATCTTTGTTTGATTTTACTCATCTTCCTTGTCTCTTTTCGCAAACATCTTCCTTGATTTTATGACAATTTCATGTAATTAAACAATGTTTCTTCCTTTTTTCATTCACTTTTTTTCTGGGGGGAAGAATCTAACTACTAAATCAGACTCATAGTGATCTGCCTGTTTACAGTCTCCCAAGAGCTTGTATTACAGATATGTACCATCATGCCCAAACTCAATTGCTGTCTCAACATGCCCTGGAGGCGGGGCTGGCATGGCAAGCCTGGGGATCAAACCGCTGACTCCTGTGCCCTCTTGCAGGTGTTTTAATCTGCTCAGGTATTTGGCCAGCCCTACTCTGGTGCACTTTCATACACATTCACTTTCTTTTTCACCCTTTATTTCTAGTGTCCTCCAGTTTCCAAAAATTAGTATAAGTATCCTTTGCCCTCCAGTCTTGATCCTACTGTATTTGACCTCATTAATTTATTTATCTTGTGTTTTATCAATCTATAACTCCCCCAGTTTCAAAAGGGAAATATTACTCCAACAGTGGAAAAATCATTGCATACAAGTTCATGATTTATGTTGGATTTTGTTATACAGCTATAGAATCTTGTGCTATGATTAAAATATCAGGTTAATAGTAATAATATTCTCAGCAGATAGGACATGGTTAATAATCCATTACTGCTGACATTACTACTGTAATCAGGTTGTCATACCTAGTATGATCAGTTTTATTCCCTTGTATGAAAGTGCCGTGCGTTTGTAGGGTCATAACCATTATCACTGTCCAGTATCAAGGCACTGAGTGCTGAACCCAGTAGCAACTTCTGATCTTCAATACATTGGGAAGGTAGGTACTTCAGATAGACACAAAGATCAAGAAACACCTACATCTAGAGGACATCCCTGGTTTAAATACATTTCTTAGGTAAGCCTCCATACTAAAGATAAAATGATCTCCCACAAGAAATTTACAAATATAAGCACATAAAACAAAATAATATTAAAAGATTGACAGAAGATATCAAGATGAAAAAGGAAAATCCCACCCCAGAACTCAAGTCCACTCAGGACACATCACGAGCAGAATGCATTAGAGGAATTTGGAAAGTAACTACTGGAACTTTCTGAAATTGTAGCAATGGAAATGAAAAAAAGAACAGAAAATATAAAAAGTAATTTCCAAAGTGCAAAAAGAAATTACAATCAAAATGAAAGATTTTAAATCAGACACTAATGAGGAAATAAAGATCAAAAAAGTGATAAAAATCATGAATGCTCAACATACGAAAAAAGTAGAATTCATCAAGCAGCTACAAATATAAACCCAGGTAATTAAAATCTCCACAGAAAATATACATATCAAAAAGTATGAAGATGAGTATAGAATATCAGGTCTAGAAAACAGGATAGTGGCTAGCAGTAAAGCCATTAAAATATCTCCAAATATCCAGTGATAGTAAATAAATCAACCCAGCAAGTACACGAAAAAAAAAAAAAACAGAGAAAAAGAACATAAGATGGAATAGATTAAATGAGAAAGCTGGAGACAACATAAAGGCAATTAAAAACCTCTTTAGAGAAATGTCAGAAACCATCAAAACATGGGTAAAAATTTTGACCTATTCATAGATGAAGCATATAGAATCCGAAGTGACCATGACAAAAATCAAAGTACAATGATACAAAAATCAAAATCCCAGAAATTTAGTGAAAGAACAATATTAAGATGGACTAGGAAAACAATCACTGTGAAGGCAAGGCCATGAACATCACAGAACTTCTCAACAGAAGCTTTCAATCACAAAACGGTTACAGTGAGGTATTTCAAACTCTAGAACAAAGCAAATTCCAATTTACATTGATGTACCTCACAAAATCATATTTCAAAATCAATGAAGAAATGCACACTTTCATGACAAATGACAACAGATGAAATTTATGACCATTAAAGCACAACTTAAGAAGGGTTTAGCTGGGCGGGGTGGCGCACACCTGTAATCCCAGCCCTCAGGAAGCTGAAGCAGGAGGATTGGTGCGAGTTCGAGACCAGCCTGGGCTACAAAAGTGAGCTAAAGCCCAGCCTCAACTGCATAGCGAGACCCTGTCTCAAGAAGACAAAAAAAAGGGTTTAAAGGACATATTAAAGGTAGACCACAAAGACTACAACCATGAGAATATCAATAGTAAAAAGCCAGAAGACGGCAATTAAATGGAGATTAAAAAAAAAAAAAAAAAAAAAAAAAAAAAAAAAAAAAAAAAAAAAAAAAAAAAAAAAAAAAAAAAAAAAAAAAAAAAAAAAAAAAAAAAAAAAAAAAAAAAAAAAAAAAAAAAAAAAAAAAAAAAAAAAAAAAAAAAAAAAAAAAAAAAAAAAAAAAAAAAAAAAAAAAAAAAAAAAAA
>PVJA010004100.1:0-88936 GCA_004027025.1 Myocastor coypus | reverse complement strand
GGTGTGACTCCCTCTAGATGTCTACTCTTGTCATTTATAATAGGGTATTTTCACTTACCTTCCTGCAGATTTCATGGCCAAATTTGTGATTGATGATATGAATGATTCTTTAATCTATGCCAGAGAGTAACATCTATTTTATTTTCCCCATTGCAAGCATGAGGCTTGAATGCTGCTTAGTGAAAAAGAAAGTTTATAGCTGTGAACATAACTTTACATGTGTCTACATTCAATTTGAGTAAATTTGATTTGTCTGAAATTCACTTATTACGCTGAAAAATATAAAATAGCTATTTGATTTTCTTTTTTCTTTAATTTCATTTAATTTTACTTTGAAGAGTATAAACAGAAGCAAAAACAAAAAAATAGAAACAGGGTAACATACAACAATACATATGTTACAGATTTTCAAAACAGGAATAGCTAATTATTATAGATAATATATTACCTATTTTTTCTGCAAAACTTTATTTCAGAGGAACTTAGTCCTTCTTTGAAGCTGCCTTCCTCATATTGGCCAGTACATTGCTCAGCTCCTCACACTTCCTCTTGGCATACCCCTACCCTTTTCTTGGTGAACTTGAGGGTGCGCTTGTCCTTGGAGAACTTGAGCAGCTCCATGGCACACCACTCCTAAGGGGCAAAGCCACATACCTCCCAATCATGTCCTGCAAGAAGTTGGTATGTTTGGTGAGACATCTGCAGCAGCAGCTGTGCCTTGCTTTGCTCACATTTTTAGTTACCTTGTGGCCCTTATTGAAGCCCACAGCCATACGAGGGCCACGGCCACTGTTCTTCAATGGTTGCTGTGGTGGAAGCTATAGCAGCTATTTTTATTGTCAAATCTGTTGCTCAGACTAACAGATGTAGTTATGCAAGATTGAACAAATAATTGAATATTGACATTTACTTTCAAGAAATCTTAATTTTTCTTTTTTTAAACATTTATTTTAAAGAGAGTATAATAATTGATAGGACATTAGGAACTGTACACATTTAGATGACCAAGATGAGAGACTCAGACCAGGCCCGAGAGACTTAGAAGAGAAAGATGAGGGGTATTCAACCATGGATTTTGTATTACACATTGCTGTCCTCAAAGTAGTTGCTCAGATCGTAGATATCAGCATACCGCTAGTCATGGTGAAAATTCTAAATATTAACTGCTATTTTCAAAAAACTGATGGAAATTATGAGTACAATCATCTCAGCCATTCTGTATTTATACTTGCATGTTTTACCCCTTCCTTTTTTCCTATCTTTTCTCCTTTATGTATACAGACTGATTTTCATGGTGTTCACATAATTCATTAGTCTCTTATTCTTGGCTGGATTCCAGGTAAAGCTTAAGAACTGTGTGTGTGTGTGTGTGTGTGTGTGTGTGTGTGTGTGTGTAGTGTCTCACTACACAGCTGGGACTCATAGTGATGCTCCTGATTTCTTCCTCCCTAGTGCTGTGATTACAGATGTGCACCACCATGCCTGCACTCCATCTCTGACTCAGGGCACCTGGGGATTGGGCCCATGCAGAATGCAGTTCCAGGGATTGAACCCTGGCCCCTGCACTTACCTAAGCAAGAGCTTGTTCACTGAGCTATACCACTCACTGGTCCTTACCTCTGAATTTTAAAGATGTAGGTCAGACTAATTTATGATTCAGGATGTGTAGAAAAGCTTCTTAAGTGTATAGCCTATAGTTAGAATATAGCACTTTGAAAAACTCTTGAAAAGCTCTTCTGTATGTATTTGTGTGTGGACATGTGTGTGCACTGGGTGGTTCTTGGAACTGAATCTAGGCCTTATCCCCACTAAATACTTTGTTACTGGGCCACAGCCTAGGCCCCTCAGAAGATGAATATATATTCTGTAAGCAAATAACTATAAATGATATGATCATTAGGCTTAATGTAATTTGAAAGCTTTTATGTAGTTTTTTAAAAAGCAGTGTTTACTGAACAGTGTGAGTAGCACTATGGTCCAGTATGAAAAGGCCATGCTGCGGGTAGACCAGGTGGTCACCTGTATTATGTGGAAGGCAATAACAGAAGATCCTTCTACAAAAATACTGTCTCTGATAACACATAGTAAGCCAATAGCTGTTGTCTTAAATCCTATCAAATATTCATTATTCTGATTTAACAAGCATCTTCATTTAAATATGAACTCCAGGTTGTAGCTGGTTGATAAGACTTTAACTCACTTAAAAATTCATATAATACACTGAAAGGAGTATTTAATGCTTCCTTTTTTCTTTTTAATTTTTTAATAGTTTTTGGTCAGTCTAACTGGCCTATATCTGATAATCTGAGAACAACTAATTTGAAGATAATAATATGCAAAATAATAACTATTGTTGAATTTCTGTCATTTTATTTTGTGAAATCCTGTTCTGTTTCTAATTTTTTTTTTGCTATGTTTTATATTCTCTTTAAAAAAGCTCATATAATGAAGAGGTCCATGATCAAAAAAAATATGTTAGACTGAGTATAGTGGTACACTGTTGTAATTTCAGCACCCTTGGAGGCTGAGGCAGGAAGGTGACAGGTTTGAAAATGACAGGGCAACTTAGGAAGAAGATTCTGTCTTAAAAAATAAAGTGGTGGGAATATAGATTGGTGTGAAAGTCCTAGGTTCAATTTCCAGTGATACACACACACACACACACACACACACACACACACACACACACACACTGCTTGTATTCTGGCTGATTTCATGTTTAATCCAAACGATATAGTGTGAAATTTCAAATTCATGCAGGAAGATTTTACTGTGACAATATTTATGACAGCAAAGCTCTCCAAACAGCCACAGTCAATAATGAGGTGTTGACTGAATTATAATACATTCTGAGCTAGAATAAGATGCAACATTTAAAATGATATTTAAAACAAGTTTTATAACTAGGTGTGGTGGCGCCTGCTTGTAATCCCGCACTCAAGAGGTTAAGACAGGAGGATTGCCATGTGTTCAAGGCCAGCCTGGGATACACAGAGTTAGAGGGCAGTCTAGACTACATAGCGAGACCCTGTCTCAAAAATCAAAACAAGGGTCAGCCAAATATCTCAGTGGTCGGGGCAGGTGAGACAGCGCAATGGTCTAAAGTGCCTGCTTAGGCAAGCTTAGGCAACCACGGGGCCCATGGTTTGATCCTCGGCACCACATGCTATGCTAGCCCCACCCAGGGCAGACTGAGCCAGCCATAACATAAATAAAATTTTAAAAAAGAAAAACAAATAGTGGGTTAAAGCACCTACAAGCAGACTCAGGGTCCATGGGTTCAATTTCCAGGCCTGCATGCTGACCCCACCCCCAGGGTGCACTGAGATGGCAAATGAGACTAGGTATGGTGATGCACGCCTGTAATCCCAGCTCTTGGGAAGCTGTAAACAGGCAGATCACCATGAGTCCATTCTAATAGTGAGACTCTAAACATCTGTAGACCCTTCCCTAAAATACAAAACAAATAAAAATTAAAACAAAAACACCCCCAAGTTTTTATAATGATGTGACACATGTATCCTTAAGTGAAAAGTTGTAATCCAGATATTTTGTGTGACATGTTTCCAGTTGTGTAAAATATTAAGGATCAAAAGAAATCAGAATTAGAGGGCACAACAGAAAACCCTGGGAGTGTGAACCGGAGAAAACTGTATATGAACTGCTATGCTGGATTATGAGGAAAGGCACACAAAGGCTGGGTACAGAAGGAACAGGGCTGCTTGGACACTCACTGCCCACTCACTGGTAACTTTTTCTTGTGACTGTTGTGCCTTAAGTGAGAAATTGAATAAAAAGACCAGCAAGCGATAGTGGACAAGTCTGGTGAGATCTACATCTGGGTAGGTGTGGGGCTGGTGAGTTATTTGAATGCTATAAACTAAGTTTCAAAAACTGCTGCTCTATGAAGCATCTTACAGGCATAACATTTAGTGAACAAAATCAAACACAGAAAAATGTGATGCTGTATGATTTTCCTTTTATATTGTTCAAAAATAGACAAAACATTTGTAGTAATAGAAGCCAAAATAGTGATGACAACCAGACAGTCCTGTGGAAGGTCACAACAGAGCTTCCTGGATGTGGGGTCTGTGCTACAACTTCACCTTGGTGATGGCCAGATGGTTAAATATACACCAACTTTGAATGATTTATGCAGTTAAAACTGAACACTTTATGTTGCACATATCCAACAACTTCTTCCCCCTTCCTCATTTGGTCTAGCATTCTAGCAAGCATGTCTTCGCCCTTCAGCAAGAAATGAGAATGATTACAGACCTGGACTAGCAAGCAGCACCTGTTTTCTTTTGTGGTGAAACAAATCATCCCAAAATTTATTAGCATAAGACATCAGCAATGCCGTAATTCGGTTGGCGGCTGTGGGGGGGTGGGGGGAATGTTAGCTCCAAATGCTGATTTTTGGTGTTTCACCTATGATGCTCCAGCTCAACTCACTCTGGAACCCTCAGGAAGACCTTGCTATGCCAGGAGGTGTGAGCTGTGACAGGGGCACCTCAGACCTCCACACAGCCACTCAGCCACCAGGTCTGTCACTATGTGATCACTCCAGGAGAAAGTCTAGTTTTCCTTACCTGCAAAATGGCTTTTAGGATACTGGAAACAGGAGAAAAACCTCTCAAGCTCAGGCACAGGGGCATATACTATAATGCTCAGCTTACTTCACTTGTCTAAGTATGTCGCAAATGCAGCCAATACTCAGAGACTCGTTCCTGAATGGGAGACATAAGAGTATGCCCTGTGGATCCTGTAAAAGAAGACTTAACAATAATGATATTAAGGTTCCAAAAAAAAAAAAAGGTTCCTCAAAGTAATAGCTTAGCATGTGTATGGCAAAGCATGTGGTCAACACTCATACGTTCAGAGCTACCAAGCTTTGAAATTGCAGCATTCAGCCAAATCTCTGGGTATCTGGAGAAAATTTCTTACATGAAAAGTGGAGACTTGAACAAGAGCAACTTAGAGGGCATAAATTATGAAGGGACAAATAAAAAGATGGGACAAGGTCTATACAGTCCATGCTGCCTATAACTCCCAGCTCAGGCTGGCCACAAACTTGTGGTGACCATTCTGCCTCAGCCTCCCCAGTGCTGGGATTAGAGGCATGTGCCATCATGCCTGGCTAGAAGGAAATATTTTAGAACTACCAGTAGTGTCCTAGAAGAAGAAAAAAATCAGATATACATCCACGAGAAAAGAATGGAACATTCTATAAGAAGGAACATTCAAACTGGGTATGGTGGTGCACATGTATAATCCCAGAACTCTGAGAACCTCAGGCAGAACAATTGCAAGTTCAAAACCAGCCTGGAGAGTCTAGGTTTGGTGGTATGTGTCTGTAATCCCAGCACTGGGGAAGCAGAAAACAGGAGGATCACTATGAGTTGGAGCTGTGCTGTGAGACCCTGCACACACACACATACACACACACACCCCTCAACAGCTTTCAATAATATGCAACGTATTAATTATTGTAACTGTCCTACTAACCTATTTTGAAACTGTTTCATTGCTATTTTATCTTTTTTTTTTTCTCATGAAAATCAAGGAAAAACAGCCTGGACAATTTGGTGATTTAGGGAGACCCTTTCACAAATTTTCTTTTAACAGGCTGGGATTATAGCTCAGTATGAAAGCTTTGGATTCAGTTTCTGGTGTTGTCCCCCACTACAACCACCAAAAAATTCACTGATAAATCAATGCCCTTAGAATCTAAAAGCAGCATAGTAGAAATGAAGATCTTACCAGAAAGACTGGAAAGGAATGCTGGACAAAAGTAGAGAAAATAGACAAAAAGATCAAGACAGGTAGGGAAATTAGAGGATCCACTTCCAGTTAATAGTTGCTCCAGAAAGAAGTAACAAAGAAGTCAGGCATGGTGGTGCATGCCTGTAATCCCAGCTGGAGAAGGAGGAGAACTGAGAGTTCAACACTACTTTGGGCTACAAAGTGAGTTCACGGCCAGCTTAAACTGCAGAGTGAGAGCTTAAACTGCAGAGTGAGACCTTGTCTCAGATAGATAGATAGATAGATAGATAGATAGATAGATAGATAGACGATAGACAAAGAGAACATGGTGAAAGACATTATCAAAGAAAAAATTCAAGAAAGTTGTCTCCAAACTGAAGGACTTTCCCCCTCATTGAGGGGGAAAAAAAGCCCACCAAAAACTCCATAGAAAAACAAACCTACTCCTGCACTGGTTTTTTTTTTTTGGCGGGGGGGGGGGCATGAGACCAGGGTTCAAACTCATGACCTTGCACTTGCCAGGCAGGCACTTGTGCCACAGAGCTATCTCCCTAGTCCCTATTCCTGCACTCTTCCAGAAAGCAAAAAGAAAAAAGAAAAAAAAATGAGAGTGAGGATTTCTGACCTCAGACATCTTAGCAGCCCTTTAGAATCTAAGAGACAATGGAACCATGCCTTCAACATTTAGAGGGAAAATCATTTTCAAAGAAGGGTTTTATTCCTAGCTCCACCACCAAGAAAAAGTAAACATAAATTAACACCACTTTTCTACATTCACAACCTCTGTTTTAGTTACTTTTTACTCGTTGCTGGAACAGATACCCAACGCTCAAAATGAAGGAAGGAAAGGTTTATTTAGCTCACAGTTCCTGGAGATTTCAGTCCATATTTGATTGGCCCAAGGCTGAGTGGAACAGGGCAGAGAGCATCCAGTTCATGGTGGCGGAACAGCAACAAAAACTACAGAGGCAATGGAACAACCAGGGGAGCAGAGAGCAACAGCTCTAGTCTGTCTCTCTGTCTCTCTTTATATTCCTATCAGGCTCTCTGCCTTAGGATATCCAAGAAGTCCCCACCCAATGACTACATGAGGCTTTGGGGGCACAACTAGACATAAACCATAACAACCTCAAACTATTTGCCCATGGAACACAGGTTTGCAATGTGTGCTTCCTGAGGGAGTGCTCCCTAGAGCACCTGTCTCACTGTATTCTCAGTGTTCCCAATTCTGAGCTGCATTTTTCATCATTCAGAAATTAATAAATAATAAATGTTCACAATGACCTAAGGGGGGGGGCTTGTGGGTTAGGTCAGTGGTTTAAGTGCCTGTGTGGGCAATCCAGTCAGACACAAGGGATGGTGGTTCTGTCCCCAGGCCCACCAGTAAGGCAGCCTGAGCCAGCCAAAAAACATCCTTCACACTAGTGAATAAAGGTACAACTAACTGTACAGTATAGGAGAATTAAAAGATGTGGGAAGATTTGCAGAGGATAGAATTTAGACCTTGACTAGCCAATGAAGTTATTCCAAAATGTGTGGTTAGGGGGAAAAAAGTTCTGATGGAAGTAAAAAACAGGAGGGAATAGATGGAGTCAGAATGGGTACAGGGAGTAAGAAACAGGAGAGTTCTGAGAATATACAACTCGAGTGACTGCTGACATCACTTGGAAAAGATAGCAAGCCAAGTTCCTGGGAGCCATGTTGTAAAGCTTTGACTCAGTTGTGTAGGTTGAGCCCCCCCCCCAAAAAAAGGGTGCATTTGTCAGAGGTACCTCCAATGCATCTGTCTCGCATGGAAACTTGTCCTGGATTCAGATAGAAATGCACCATTTGGAACAAACCACTGCTCTACTTATGGAAAATTTCGCTGGACATGGACCCACTTGGGGTTAGTAAGATTTTACTTTGCACACTTTTGTTAAGAGATTCCTTTGCACAGATTTTTTTTTTTGTTTTGTTTTGTTTTGTCTTTTTGAGACAGTGTCTCAGTATGCAGTTCAGGCTGGCCTTGAGCTCACTTTTGTAGCCCAGGCTGGTCTCGAACTCACACCGATCCTCCTGCCTCAGCCTCCCGAGTGCTGGGATTACAGGCGTGCGCCACCACACCCGGCTCATTTTTGATTGCTATAGTATGTGTAGGAAAAGCCATTTTCCTTGGACATATTTCATTGTGGGATTTGTTTTTATTAGCTTTAAATTTTTTCTTACTTTAGAGAAAGATCTACAGGGTGTTCATGGTCTTGCTATTAGATTCCGCCCGTTTACAGCATCCCAAAAGCTGGGATTACAGGCATGAGCCACCACACCAGTCTCTCAGCGTGCCCTGCGGGTGGGGCTGGCACAACAGGTCTGGGGATTGAACCTCCAGCCCCTGTGCCTCCTTGCAGGCACTTTAATCTGCTGAGCTATTTTGCTGGCCCTTTGTTTTTATTAACTTTATTGTTTTTGAGGCAGGGTCTTGCTATGTAATTCAGGCTACCATTGAGCTCACTATGTAGCACAGGTTGGCCTTCAATTTACGGTGATCCTCCTGCTTCAGCCAACCCCTCCAAGAGATTACAGGCTTGTCACCACGCCCGGCTTGCTCATTGTGGTTTTAAGATAATATTTATCACATCATATGTGTAACTGGTTTAGTTTAAAATGTGTTATTTTTGGACCAGGCGGACCCAAGAAGCAAGGGCATCCGCGGGGGAGCTGTCCTAGGTTCTGAACGTGACATCCGATTCCAGTCTTTGACCTTTCCAGCACGAAAAGGTTCTCCGAGCCCTTTGTCTTTTTCTAGGCTCTTTCTTTCCCACGGTCCTTCCCAGCGAAGGAGGAGCTTTATGTTTTGTCCGGAGTGCAGAGAACCTGGGGTCTGGCCTTCTCTAAGCCCCACTAGGTCCGCGACCCCAGCCAGCCCCACCTCCACAAGCGCGCATCGCGCGCATCCCCCCCCACCCGCCCTGCTCCTCCCTCTCCGGGTCCCGCCCAGCGCGCTGGCGCCCTGGGGTCCCTGGAGCTACGAGCCGAGTAGGGGAGAGGAAAGCGTCGCGGAAGCTGCTTGGCGGGAGGAGGCGACCGGCGTGCGGGGCGCGGCAGGCATGGACGCCGAATACCCTGGCCTGGAGCCCCCGCTGTGCAGCGAGCTCAAGCACCTGTGCCGCCGGCTTCAGGACGTCTACCGAGAGCTGAAGGAGGACCTCGCGCCGGGCAAGGATGACCGCTACTACAGGTGGGCGCGGCCCTGCTCCCCTAACCTGGCCAGGCCTCGCGCTGTGGCGCGTGGTTTCGGGGTCGAGGGCCAGTTTTCCACGCCCGGAAACCCGAGCCCATAGACTCGCCTAGGGCGAAAGGGATCGGCGGGCTCCGTCCCTCGCCTGGCTCCTCCCCTCCCCCCCTTCCCCTGTCCTCCCTCCCGCCCACGCCGCCGCTGCTCCCGCCCTGCCCATACCGGCTTCGGGGAGACACTTTCCCACCCCCACCTCTAGCATCCGGGAGCAAGGGCACCGAGCCTCTCTGAGGTGGGGGGCGGGCAGGCCCAGGGCCCTGGTGGAAATCTCGAGTCTACGTGGTTTCGTGACAAAGTGGCATCGCGTTGAAGAGGCGCCAGGAGGCCATTGGGATGCCTTAAGAACCGTAGGTTGGGGTTTAGCCCTCATGCTTTCAGACTCGCTGCGCTGTGGCCTTTCTTGCAGCAAGGCAGGTGGGAGCTTCAGGGCCTGTAGCTGGCTTGGCAGCAGAGTACTCGCCCTTTCCTCCTTGCACTGTCCTGTTCTGGTCTGAAGTGTGGCCACAGCCAATGGCTGCCTGGTGCCCGAATGCATCAGCTGTAAGGAATGGACTCTGTCAGGACTCCAAAGGCAAAGAACCTTGATTGATTTTATCAAATAGCTCTGTAACCTGAGTGTTAACCTGGCTCAGGGCCTAAAGCTCTCTTACATGTGAACTGGGAAGCTTGAACTAGAATGTTTCTCAAAGTGGGGGACTCTAATAACAACTTCCTTACACCACAGTAGCTAATAGTGGTCTGTAATTCCAAAGACTGTGGAAGACCTAAGCAGGAGAAGCTCTAGTGCAAGCCCAGCTGAAGTCACTTAGCTATTTAGCAAGATCCTGTTTAAAGGAGAAAGGGGCAGGCAGTGCTGGCTGTGATTTTTGTACCACCCATCAGGTTCTAATAATTATACTCTTGTGCTCAGAGGAAAATATATCACATTTATCATTAATTCTTTTTAAAAAGCATAATGACTTCCCAGGGGAATTAATCAGCAATATAGCCTGGCCATGGCCGTGATTACTAAGTGATAAAGCTCATTACACAAAAAAAAAAAAAAGTGAAGCCAATATCACATCCAAGACCACCACCTCATGCAGTCTCCTGAGAGACCTAACAGACAGGTGAGCCCAAGGATAGTTTCAGACTACATTTTGACATAAGACTATTTACAATCTTTCCTACTAGTTTCCTTTACACCTGGCCCCCTCCCCATGTTTCTTTGGCAAAAGAGCTAGTATATTGGAAAGTCTCTGAATTTTCATAGCATACCTCTGGTTAATCTACAAATGGATCATCCTTTTATTTATTCATCAATCTATTCAACTGATAAATACCTTCTGTTTTCTGTTGTTGTTCTAGGTGTGGGGGATGGGATACTAGTGTGAGCAACTCAGAAGCAGTCCCTTCTGTCATGGGAGCTGCAGATATCAAGCGATTGCATGTTATGAGTGCTGGTATGATAAACATAATAGGGTGGTGGGTGCTGCTTCGCAGCAGGTGGTCAGGATAGGCTCTTTGAGAAATTGACATTTGTGAACTGAAGAAAGAGTAGCTCACTGGACAGTGAGCTGGGAAGGAAAGTTCCAGAACATAAACCAGAATAAAGTTCCTGAGGCCATAAAAATACAGGTCTGTTCAAATAACAAACAAAAGACAGGAAATCTGGAGTGTAGTAGTCAGGGAAACCGAATGGCAGGGACCAGGTCAGTAGAGCTTGGAAGACCAGACCAATGAATGTGCATTTCATGAGAACTGCAGTGGGAAGTCACCAGAGGTTTTAAATTGGTGATGTGACTTGAGCAGTTTAGCTGCCTACCCTACAGCAAGTCTGAGTAACTGGCCTGGTGCCACCTGGTCATTGCACTTGGATCAGTCCTGCAGATGAATTCACTATTTCTTGAAAACAAGGGGACGGCAGGCACTTTCTAATATTTTGTTTTGTAGACAAAGCAGTTTGACTGAGTCACAGAGACTTCCATGGTGAGAGGTGTTTGAGGGCACAAATCACCCTCTTGTAGTCCTTTATCTCAGTGGGTTGCTCCTTTACACACTCAGGGCAGTGCTCCAGGGCCTCTGAGCTGGCCAGCTGGTCGTGACAGCTCCTGTGCCTGTGTCACCAAAGCAGCCCTGCTACTACAGCATTAGCATCTGCTCTTCTCACCACCATGGTTTCCTCATCTCCGGAGGACCAGGGACTCACCTCATGTGGCTGACAGTTTGGTTGTAACAGCACGAAGTAATGAGCACAGCTACTAATGATCCATTTTCCTTTGAAACAGATCATATGCACACAGCTGGCAGAGCTGTGTGCCTATCAGTTATGTAACCTGCCATGGCTGAAAAGCTGCAGCTCAGTGGTCAGAGGACTCCTGGGTCATTTCCACAAAGTGAGATGGGACAGTTGTAATCCTGGAGTCTGTATCTCAACTCCATCCTTTATGAACTCCTTGATATGCTGAATTTCTTTTTTCCATATGATCTGTTTCATATCAGACAAATGAACCCTATAACATTCCCCTTTTCAAGTATGCTGTGAGCCTCAAGTGCCCTGTAAAGGTAACATCACAGATGCTTTCAGCTCCAGATAATAAAAAAACCAAAGCAAACCAGTTCAGTGGTACCTCAGCTCATGAACTTAATTTTTTTCCATGATTCTCAACACAAACCAAATCAAACAAGAACTGAATCAAAATCAGTGGTTAGATTCAGTGTTGACCTTATGAGGAAATTTGACTCAGTCCTCATCTAGTTTGGTTTGCGACCAGAATGTGAAAATAAGTTCATGAACCAAGGCACTCTTGTAATAGATCAGTTGTTAATCCAATAGTGTAATGATGTAACCAAGTTCTTTCAGTTTTTAATTTGGTAGCAATTGGCTGCAACAGTAATCATTAGACTACTGCTTTTCCTTCACATTTAGGGTGAGAATGGGCTAGATGTTTATGATTCTCTCTAAAAGAAAATAACTTACTATAACAAAATTCCTTGAATCACCTCTGTATTCCTTTAAAATGGTAACAGTGAGGAAGAGAGGTATGTTGAAAAGGGCATGGAACTTTCTTAAGCTGTAGAGGAGATACAAATTTGTATAATTACTGTAAAAAACTGGAACTACATACTAAAGTCAAACATACATTCCCTTTGGCTCAGCATTTCCTCTCAGCTGAGTACCCTACAGAAATGCATACCATAGTCGATTAAAAGATATGTTCAACCCTGGTTCCACAATCAATCAATCAATCAGTCAATCAATCAGTCAATCAGGAGGATCACTATGAGTCTGAGCTGTGTAGTGAGACCATGTAACAACCAAAAGACATGTTCAAAAATGTTTGTAACTGTATAAACTGTAATACTTCTGAGGTGGAAACTAGCCAAATACTCACCAGCAATAGAATGGATACATTTGGCTTATTCCACAATTGACTGTTACACAGCAATAAAGCAAAAAACAAAATAAAACAAAACAAACAAACAAACAAAAAACACCTCATAGCTACACCCAACAATCAAGAAGAAACTCGCAGCTGGGTATGGTGGTATATGCCTGTAATCCCAGCATTTGGGAGCCTGAGGCAGGAGGATTGCTGTCAGTTCAAGGCCAGCCTGGGTTACATAAGCGAGTTCAAGGCTATATACTGCATAGTAAGACCTTGTCTCAATAAAACAATCACATAAAATGTTGAGCAAAAGAAGCCAAAGAGCACATACAATTAGATTCTCTTTCTAGAAAAATATAAAATTTACAAAAGGACTATCCTGTTAGGTGAGGATGTGATTACCATGGGCAGCACTAGGAGGGGCAGAAGGTGCTGGTGAGATTCTGCTTCTGGGTCTGGGTGCTGGTTATACAGATGTATCTAGCTGGTGAGCATGTAACCAGCTGGATGCACATTATGCGTGTTGACTTCTGCGTGTGTGTAATGCACTCCAGTGGAAAGCTTAAAAGCAACTCTTGTGTCATGGAAACAAGGCTGCTTGCCGCCTCCTGAGCACATGCTGGCAAGAGGAGGAAAGTAGGCCGAAGCACAAGGTGGAATGTGGCTTAAGGCTGGCTTAAACCATCAAGGGTTAAAGATCCTAAGGATAACAGCCTTGTTCCTTCAGAGCTCTAAGGTTCTGTGATTTCTTCAGAAATCTGAATTCACTGTTCTACTAGTCTACACCTTGTTTTTCTTATTTTCCTCTGTAAAACTTGGGAATAATAAAGTGGAGCTTGAGGTTTCTTGGCCAGAGAAGGGGTGCCAGGGCACATCTGTACCCAGGAGGCTTCTGGAAGTACACTGGGGCTGGCCCACAGAAAGGAGAAACTATTTCAGCAGAGGCTTCACGTGACCATGCTTTGGAGGAATGTCCAGAACACTGCTTCATTATTGGCTGATGTGAACTGTTCATGGTGGGCAGGGATTTGTTAATCAAAGTTCAGTGTTGCTGCTGTAAAGGAGCAGCCCCTGGAGGTGGCAGGGGCAGGGATAGCGGGGGTAGCTGCCTGGCCCTGTCCTCACAGTTCTTCAGTTGGCCTGGCCTGGACCTTGGTCAAGACAGGGAGCCTCCAAGAGTGAGTGGAGTAGCTTGGGACAGCAGGCTGAAGAGAGCCTGCGCCCACCTCCTCCCTGGACGACTTGCCAGCAGTGGAGCATTGGCCGGCACAAGCCTTGGCTCCTGCCTCAAAGCTCAGTGGCCGCTAGCAACAGTGACCCTGGCTGTTTTCCTCTTGCGTGCTTCCAGGCTGGCCAGCCTTCCTCTTCAGACTAATACATCCATCCAGTCAGGTCACCCTCAAGTTTAAGGTCAGAAAACAGTGTTTCTACTTAAAGTAGACCCAAGTCCCTCCACCCTGCCTGACATGTCTGTGCTGATGTTGAGTGAATATTTCAGATTGATGTTACTTCACTATAGTAAATGGTTTGTAACTGTCTTTTCTTCCTTCTTTGATGAGAGGAGACATTAAGTATCCCTGACAAGAGTGATACTCTGTTCCCATTTCAGAGATAGAAACATAATTTCCTTAATTTAATGCTTAATTTTTTGGGGGTTGGGGGTAGGTGGTACTGGGGAATAAACCTAGGACCTTCTCACTGAGCTACATACTAGCCCTTCATTTTTAATTGTGAAATGGTCTTACTAAATTACCAGGCTGGGCTCAGCCTCCTGGAGTGCTGCAAGTACAGGTGTGCACCACCACACCTTGGCACATGTGTATCCTTAAATAAACACTTGGAAGACCTAGAGTTATGTGCAAATATTGCTCAGAAACAAAGTACTGTCATACAGGACTCAGATGGACTGTGGTCAAGGGTCTAAGCAGACTCTTCAGGGCAGGCCAGACCTGCAGTCATGCCCTTACATTCTTACAGCTCCCACAGGGGGCTCCCCGCCTGTGCTCGGGGGTTATCCTCTGTGAATTGTCCCTCCCCACACACACACTCAAGTCTCAACCTTCCTCTATCTCCATTTTCTTCACATCTGCTTATAACTTTTTGCCCAAACAGAATTCTCTCAGCCCAGCCACACTGCCATCTTCAGCATCTGAATGTTTGGCTGCTCCATTACCCTGGGGTCCTAGAGTTTGGTTAAACCTGATCCCTTCATGTGCTGCCCATGTTTTCTTCTTCCCCATAGCTTAGGGTTGAAGCTACCTCACAAGGTAAAGAAAACCTTTCTCAACACAAGTGAAATTCTCTGAGACTTAAGATTCTCTTTTCCTCCTCCTTTCCTGACTAAACTGTACACCATGGCCAGCTAGGGAGATGAGACATTTCCCATTTTGAATACTTCCTAGCCCCAAAGTGTGGGCAAGGCCACACCTACAGTGACAGCAGTCAGAAAACACAGCAGCAATGGATCATGAGAATCACAAACTGATCAACAGGATTTATTTTATTGTTTGTTTTATTTTGAGATGGGGTTCAAAATAGGTGGGTGCCTTTAGATTCATATGGTCAGGGTGCCAATGGACCTTCTCCAAAGCATGCCTCATGAGCAACCTTGCTGTCTGCCCACCTAAGCCTGCCTTGTACCCCTCTCTCTGTGAAAGTTACGTCAGAGGCTAATGCTTAGGGAAGATGGCAAGAGGTCACGAAGGGCATCTGATGCACCATCTTCTGAGCAGTTTTGCAATTAACAAAACTTTTCCTCCAATCACTCTGTCTCTCTTGTCATTGGCTTTATCTAGTAGCATCAGCAGTGGACCTTCTCCCAGTTATAGGATCATTAGCTCAAAAACCAGTGCCTACCCTAATTTATTTATTTATTTTCTTTCTTTCTTTCTTTCTTTCTTTCTTTCTTTCTTTCTTTCTTTCTTTCTTTCTTCTTCTTCTTCTCTCTCTCTCTCTCTCTCTCTCTTTCTCTCTCTCTCTCTTTCTCTCTCTCTCTTCCTTTTGTACTGTGTTTATTTGAGACAAGGTCTCACTATGTAGCCCATGCTGGCTACACAACTCCTGGTAATCTTCCTCCCTCAGTCTCCTGAATGCTGGGGTTACAGGTCTGTGCCATTACACCGGCCCCAAATTCTTCCCAAAGAAGAATAACCCAAATAAGCCTATATTTAGCCAGTTAGGATCTGCTTATTTGCATATTCCATGAAACCACTTCCAAAGTCTGCCAGGAAAACTGCATGTGTTTCAGAGATCCCAGACTGCTGCTGCTGCTTCTGCCAGAATCCCTTCTTTGTTACTGAGTGTGTCACCCAAGACCATAAGCTCCCTCAGCTTCCTCAGCTTCCTATTTCTCTTGAGTTTTCCCAGCTTGCACTGAGGGTCTTCTGCTGAGTAGGTCCTCCTGTTCTTGCACCCTGTCTGTGCATGGCGAAGAGAGCTCATGGCAATGTACCACTCCCAATCCTGCCCCAACCTATCATCCTGACCATCTTCATATTGGTCATGTGTGTCCTGCTCCTGCTAGGTCACTTCTAAAGACAAGCTCCTTTCTCCTAATGGTGTGTGGCCCTGAAGGATTTGGCCCTGGGAAGTGACTCTCTTTTAGAACTTTCTCCCTGCCCCAGTACTGGAGATTGAACCCAGGGTCTTCCTGCTGAGCTACATCCCAAGCCCTTTATTGTTATTTTATTTGCATCCAATACAGGTGGATACAAAAGCCAAGGGTGGATTTGGGCTCCAACATATAATCTTCCTGTCTCAGCGTCTCAGAGTGCTGGGATAACAGGCATGTGCCCCCATGCCTGGCTTATTTTATTATTCTTGTCCCCTGGCTTCAGTGTTATCCTACTCTCTGTTATTCTACCTTTTTTATCTTCTGAAAGGCTTCAGAGCCTCTATGGCAGGGTTTCCTCTTAATTTGTGAACTAAAATGGATCCTTCATTTGCTCAGAGTCAACAGCACCATTAAATATTGTGGAATGGTCCTTGAAGCTACTGCTGTGGACTGCAGGTCATGCGTGTTATAGAATGACTCTTTCTTCTCACTGTGATTAGTGCATGAACTGAGGAAAATTACAACATATGAGCTATGCACTAGCTCATTTGTCTGGTGGGTATCCAGGCCAAAAGGAGAGGTTGGGCAAGGTTCTCAGAGACTAGATGTGGAGTTGGAGCCTGGGTACCTAGGGACTTTGGCCAGAACTCCCAGACCTGCTTTGAATCATTGCATGACTTCTATTCTTTGTGTTGCCCCTGGGATGGTACTTGATGACAGCTCAGATCTGGGGACATTTAGGTGTTTCTCAATTTGAATCTAGAAAGTAGAACACTCAGTTGGACTGAAGCTTTCAAATCAAGTCCCTGCCGGAGTTTCACCTCTCTGTTGGTGGCACCTAGGTTATCAGCCTCAAGGGAAAGTTGTGGAGGGACAGTTTGAAGCAGCCAGCCTTCCTTGGCCTGCAGCACAAAGACTAGAGGCATTTTCAGTATCTCTACTTTGTAAGGAACCATTATTTAGAATGCATGAAGAGGTCTTTCACCACCATGGCTGCAAAGCACCAGGATGGCAAGGGTACCAATGATGAGACACAAAGGCCATTAAAATTACTCAGAGATGCACAGCTCAGGAAAAAGGGGTGTGCTAATTAAGAACTAAAACTCACGAGCCGGGCGTGGTGGCGCACGCTTGTAATCCCATCACTCGGGAGGCTGAGGCAGGAGGATCGGTGAGAGTTCGAGACCAGCCTGAGCTACAAAAGTGAGCTCAAGGCCAGCCTGAACTGCATAGTGAGACCCTGTCTCAAAAAAAGACAAAAAAAAAGAACTAAAACTCAGAGGCAGGCAGTCTGGCAGCCACTGGTTCACTTGCTACTCTGCCTGAATCACCCAGATTCTGGCTGATCTGGGAAGGCACAAGTATGTGCATCCCAGGGTGCAGGCTGCTAACAGCAGCATCAGCCCTGCATCCCTGGCAGCCCTGGTATTTGCCCTAACCTAGTGTTCTTCCAAACACACGGGAAGTCTTAGCTGTAGAGCTGAGCACCCGCTTTTCGTTTTGGGCCTTGTGAATGCTTGGTAAGAGCTTCACTGGCAATCCACCCCCTTTTTGAATGTTGGACAAATTATTGCTTTCCAGAGAGCATAGCTGTCTATCAGCTACTTTGAGTGCTTCTACGATTCCCTGCCAGAGAGATAGTATGTTGCCTGGCCCTTCTGCCATGTCTGGGCCGGAATCATATCTCTTTTGCTGTCCTAGCCAATGTCTTTGTTGACCAGCTGTCCAATTTGCATAGTGCTATGCTTGGGTTATATCCAAGTTGCTGTCAACTGACAATCAACATTTGTACCACACCCAGAATTCCAACACTGCAACTGCCCACTCCTATCAGATCTCTTCCTGGCAGTTTATCCAACCTTTGTTATTTTTTGCACATGGCCTAGAATGAGCAAAGCTATTGCTCTCTCTTGTGTTATCTTTTTCTCTTTCTCTTTTCCTTTCTTCCCTTTCTTTTTGTGTCTTTGTCACCTTCTGTCTTGCTTTGTCTTGTCTTCCCTTCTTCCTTCCCTCTATCCTGTACCAGATAAGAGAAATGAAAGCAGAGAGGATGAAGCGCCCCTACCTGTCCTCCTGGGGCCCTGGTCCTCATGTAGCTACAGTGCTGACTCAACTCTGGGATCTGAGCATTGTTTGCTGGATGGAACCAGGCCTGGCAGTTGGGGCATGCCCTGAAGCTTGTAGCATGCCACACTCTAGAAATATGAAGGTGGGGGCTCTGCAGCAGTGTGCTAGGTCCACTGAACAAAGGATCACAAACCAGGGCTTAACTCTCCCACAGTTCTGAAGATCAGAAGTCTGAAATCAAGGAATTGCCAGAGGTGGTGGCCAGGCTTCTCTCCTGGCCCTGGTGGCCTCTAGATCACCTTCTTCCTATGCCTTCTCATTATGTACCTTCTGTGATGCCTGTCTTTGCATCCTGTTTTCCCTTTATAAGGGCACCATTGTTTTGAATTAGGGCCTTCATTTTAATCTGATTATCTACAAAGATCCTATTTCCAAACAAGGCCTCATTCCATAGACACTGGCAGTTCAGACTTCAGTGATTTTGTGGGACACAATTCAACTCATAGTGAGCTGTCTTGGAAGAGACCAGGTCCTCTGTGGAGACTGGGCTGTGGGTTTGGGCCCCTGTCCACTAACATTGCCTAAAGTAGTGACTGAGGTTTGCTGACCAAGACAGGAGGACTGGTGGGTTCTGGCTGGGATCACTCATCACACTTCCTGGAAATCCATCTGTGTACTTCATAGACTGATCTCAAATCCCTCCTGGTTCATGGAGCAGGCAGTCTCAAGGGGGAAAAAATCAAGGTGTTTGGCCACCCTCAAGGAGAGCAATAGCTTGGAAGTGACTGGCCTTGGGGTAAGACTCTAGCGTATGCCATGCTGGTGAGCAGGGGTGTGCAGGCTGTGGGCAGAGGGCAGCTGAAAGCCAGCTGAGCAGTGCAGCAAGGGCATAGTGGCTGGGTAGGTAGCTCAGTAGTTTAAATCCATGTCTAGCAAACACAAGATCTTTTGAGATGACCCCCAGTACTAAAAAAGTAAAAGAAAAAAAGGAAGTGGCTCCTGTTTTCTCTAACTTTAATGTCATTCGCTTCCATGACTTTCATGACTTTACCAGCTGGAGTCCTGGTTTCTGCCTCTATCTTCTTGCTCATCCTCTTGCTCTTCTTGGCATAGGTTTGTCCTCCATGCTCAGTAGACTGCTCTGAGCCATGCTAGCCCCACTGTCCTAGAGTGCTGGTTTGCAAAGGAGATCCTCCCAACCCCTCCAAGCTCTAAAAAAAACAAGTACTGTTTTTGAGCACCGATCTTTAAATCTTAAAATGAAATCCCGTACCATATATGCCTCCATAACTTTAAATAATAGGTTTTTCTAACTGTAATATAAATGAGCAATGAAAGAAAAATAATTGATAGTATGCATTTCAAACTGACAGTGCTCTGGCAAGACTGCTCTAGGAGGAAGAGGCATGGGGGGAGCTTGAGGAAGCCACTGCCTTAGACCCTGGGAGGGTGTCTGTGCTGCTATCACAACAAAGCCAGGTTGACTATCTAAAAGGTCTCCCCACTCCTGTTGGGTTTACACAGCCCCAGGGTTCTGTCACTCTCAACCATGGACCTTTCTATGCAGTATATCTGCATGGGACTCTTCCCTTGTGCTGTATCTACTTGAATTATGCCATTGAGGCCAGATCTAGAAAATTAGTACAAAGCAAAGGCTTTCATGGAGACCCTGGGCCTTACAGCTGAACAGACCCACCATGTGCCCAGCCCGGCCTACCTCCACTTACCCTAGCTGCCAGTGTGTGGCTAATGGTGCCTCTAGGTGAGCAGCCCTTGATTTGTTAGGTGGGAGATGGCAGGAGCCCAGTGATGATTAGCTTGGGAGGCAAGGGACCTCACAGGCACGTGTGTGTTCACACATGGCCCCAGCAAACGCTGCATCTGGGATGTGGGACTCCATGGTAGGGCACCATTCTGCCTGCTCTGTCTCCTAGGGCAAGGGCCAAGCAGATTGGCATGAATGCTGTGACAAGGACAGCTGTGCTCTCTACATTCTTCTCATCCACCTGTGTACCAGTAAATAGTTGTATTTGCTGTCAGGGCAACACATCCAGCAACATCTGTTGTAGACTTGAAGATGGAGTTTTGTTTTGTTTTGTTTTGTTTTTTCCTCAGTTTTGAGGATTGAATCTGGCTGTTTGCACACTGAACTACATCTCATGGATTTTTTATTTTTAAATGAGAAAGAGTCTCAGTAATCACTGAGTTGCCCAGGCTGGGCTTCAACTTGTAATCCTCCTGCCCTAGCAGCCTCCTGAGTACTGGGACTACAGGTATGTACCACTGCCCAGCTGGGAATTTGCTTCTTTGTGAAGATAATTATGTCTCAGTTTACCCATCAGGAATGTCTGTGGCACTATTTCTGGCATATCTTGCCATTCTCTTGGGTGAAGAGAGCCATCACTGTAGGATTCAGGCCATCAAAGTCCTTGCACATCCTGGCAAGGACAAGCATACCACCTGTCTTCAGCAGGTGGTACAGGAGCTCCAGATTGGCATGTAATTGGGGAAGAGGTTGAAATGATCTCACTATGTGGTTTAGCTTGCCCTCAAACTTGTAATAACCCTTCTGCCTCAGCTTCTTATGTGCTGGGATTACAGTTGTGTGTCATCACACCCTGCTAGAATGGCACCTTTTGATGCTGCTTCTTTGGGCCACAGTGGGAATTACAACTTTGTTATAGTTCTTGGGGTAAGAGTTAGCAGCTTTGTTAAGAGATGGTACTGTAGTGTTTAGGACTGTTGGTTGCAAGTATTACTGTCAGCCAGTAAAAAGGATTTATTATCATGGTGTGGGGATAGTTCACAGAATGAAAGAGCAGAAATGTGATTGACCTGCAGGGAGGAGCTACAGCTGATTCAGCATAGATTCCAGTGCCCAAACTACTGATTATCAAATCTGTGACATGTTGGAATTTTGTAAGGGACTTTAAAAGATACTGTTGTCTAGGCTGTGCTTTAGAACTGGTTTAATGGGTTAGTGGTTCAGCCTGGGCACTGTGTATTTTTAAGGCTCCCCAAATAATTCTCCAACAAATATTGAGGCCTGTTATCCTAAACTAATTTGCCTTCTGTCCTTTTGTCTCATTGACCCCACACTTCAACTACTACCAATCCTCCTTTCTTATACTTGGGCTTCTCATTCAGTAGGAGGAAATGACCAGCAGGTAGACATTCAGGGAAATCATATGGATACAGACACTCTGATCCCTACTAGGGTCTTAGCAAAGCCTTGAAATCCTGGTAGGTTTTCCCAGCCAATCATTTCCCCAGTTGGTGACAATTCCCCCACTTCTCTGTGCTAGATTCAGTTAGCAGGCCCTCTGGTCCCCTGAGCTCTATCTACCCAGACCCATCCTCCCTCTCCACCTGGTCTTGCCTCTCCACCTGACTGTCCTGGCAAAGGCTCACACAGTCTCAGCCTTTGCACTTTCAGACCTCAAACCAAGGAGTCCCTGGTTACTGACTCAGAGAAGAACCTTGTTCACTCATACTGGTAGACTGGTAGATACTCTTAGGCCTTCTTTCCCAGAGGGCGCTGGCAGAGGTCATGTAAAGCAGGGGTATAGGTGAGACTTTGACCCACCAGAGACAGGTAATGAGACACAGCCAGCAGCTTGTTTCTGCAGTCGTTTCCGTAGGTTTCTTTGGCACTCCCTTGCAAGCCAAAGCAAGAGCACCAGGTGTGCGCACAAAGCTCTGGCCAGTGTGCCCCTGTTAAAGGAGCTCTTCGGATGCCTGCCTACTCTACTCTCTCTTCTGTCCCTGAGGTTATACTTAATGCCAACAAAAGTTAACAAACCACTGTTTTCTCAGGTTTTTGTTTCAAAAGAACCAAGGTAAGATATCCTTCAAATGTTAAGACTGGTTTTCCCAGTAACTCATAGAAAAAACATAGAGAAGAAGTAGGGCCACCAACTGTCCTGGTTTGCCTAGGACTGAGGGGCTTCCCAGTGTTTGCCTGTACTGGGACTTTCTGTGCTAATACATCACAGCAGTCTCAAGCAATACCGGGTCAGCTGCCCATCTAGCCAAAACACAGGTGCACTCCCCTCCTCCCAGATGCACACTGTACTGGCCCCTGCCACCTTCCTTCTGATTCCATGGGCAAGTGTTCTGCATCTAAATTATTAAAAAGCATGCTGATATACTGCTAGTCCCAAGTCAAATCCAATTGACTCATATGGTCAATACACATATGCTGGGTGTCTTTCTGTACTAGGCTGGGTGCCAGGTCGTGGAAAGAGGAGGACAAATAAAAGCTGGCAGATTGACGTCATAGGGGATGATGGTGGAATGGCAGTGCTTAAACACTGGGAATAAAATATGTGTTCTGATCTGACAGATCAGGAGTAATGGGTAAAGACGCTGGTATACAGGAGGTTAACTCCCCAAGTGCCGGCACCAATGTGGGAACCAGGTCCAGCAGAGAAACCTGCAAGCGCCTTGGAAAAAGAGAACATTCACTTATAACGACTGGTAGGAAGACACTATGAATATCTGCGCCTTAGCGCGGCACTATGAAGTGATTCTGAAAGTTCTGTGTATAATCTCACCTTTGGAGACCAGAAAGAGAGGAGGCTACCAATGTGTGGCGACTTCCAGACAACAGTAGTCAGTGATTTCTAAAGATGGTGCGCCTTCTGTGGTTCCCGCTCCTTTGTTGTCCCCTCGCCCTGCCCCCGGCGCTGACTGAGGGTTCGGGTCAGTATCTGTGCATCAGGGGCGTCAGGGGGCGGGTGATCGAGTGAAGGTGGGAAGGCGTGCCCACCGTGGGCCTGCCCACCTCCTGCTCCTTACCTCTATTTCCCTCCCCTCCCCATCCGTTTCTTCTCTCTCCCCCGCCCCGTCCTGCCCCGCCCCGTTCCACCACTCATTCACCTTCTTCCGCGCACGTGACCGAGCGTCGCTCCCTGCGTTTTCCGCGGCTGGTTGCTGCAGCTGCAGCTGCAGCTGCCGGCTGGGGAAGCACCGTGGCCTGACCGAGCCGGCGCCGCCGCCGCCAAGATGGAACCGTGAGTGCCGGGCGGCCGTAGTCCGGGTCTCGGGCGCGGAGGCGTGAGTCCCTTGACCCGAAGAGACCAGGGTGGCTAGGGGGGAGGCCCTGTCCGGGCGAGCAGAGACGCTGGCGCACGCTGGGTTGGACCTGCAGCCGAGCCCGGGCCGGAGGCTCCTGGTGACGTGGGCCCACGGGCCCACACGGCCTCGGCGGATCTCTGGGATGCTGAGTTTTGTGAGTTGTACAGTCTGCGGACTTTGACTCTGTGAAGTGCGGAGGTTTTAACGAGAGAAAACCTGTTGGGGGTAAGGGGCAACCCGGCCGACGCTGTCCCCAAAACGGCTTTGGACGCAACAGCATCTCCCGGAATGCCCTCCCCACCCCCCACCCCCCGCGCAGGTTAAAAGGACGGGCCTCGCCGAGTGGAGTTTCTAGAGGTTTGTCCTGAGTGGTTGAGCCCCTAGTTTTCGAGGTTTGTGGGGCGGCCCCAGGCAGGGACTATGTGCGGCTTGGGCAGCTTTGGAGTTTTGGAGACGAACACATGGTGCAAGTGGGGGTGCTCAGCTCAAGGGCACTGAGCTAGTCTAGGAGAGGCTAGTTGTTTCTGTTTCTTTGGCTTTGGTCATTACACATGATAGAAAACTGACTCGCATAAGTGCCACACCAAGTGGACTTTTAAAGATTTTTCTTTTCATTCAAACTCAGGTGACAGGATAACTTCAGGGATAGCCTTCAGAAACGTTATTTTGCCACCGGAAGGAACCTTGCCTTTGAGGGTTGTGGCCCCTTGGAGTGGCACCTGCTGCGTGCTTCAGGGGTCCTCTCACCGACGACCTCTTCCATCTTCACAGCCACTGAGATTGTTGTCCAGAGTTCTCTTCCTGTGGGAAACAGAAGGGGTATGTGCGAGCATGCGGGCTTGGACCTTGGCCCCCGCTACAGCTGGGGGCTCCTGGGTAGCCTGTGTTACAGGACCAGGCACTAGCTGGAAGAGAAGCCATGCCTGAGGAAAAAGGTCTTGGGGAGGAAGTGCAGTCCAGAGCTCAAATTAAGGACTTGTCCCCCGCAGTGAGCCTTTTTGGTTAGGAATTCCAAATGGCATGATCTGGGAATTGCAGAAAAAGGCTTTGGCAGCTACGAAAACCTTACAAATCCAAGCCTAAACATACAAATTGAGTCCTGGAATTCAGTGCCTGACCCGGTCAGGGTGATCATGAAGGGAAGAAGGGAAAGAAAGCTGCCTGGAGAAGCAGAGGCAGCATGCCCCTCACTCAGTAGCAGGAAAGTGCTGGCCTGGTGTCTTCCCTGTACACAGTAGGCCCAGCCCATGCTTTTTAGAAAGGCAGGAGAGTTTGTGCCCAGCCAGAAGAAGGCATGCCCATTTCTTATACAGCTTTGGCCAGGTGTTCCTGCCACCTCCATACCTTCTATGATAATGTCAGGATAGAAGAGAGGCCAGAACTCCCAGCCCAGGGTAGGCACAATCTTGAATAGTTGTCACCTTGGCTTCCTGTTTAAGCTATGAGGTCCGCTGCAGCTGACATGTTCTCATGTTCATTGGTTACTTTGCTTTTATTGTGGCATTTCTCTACAGATGTTGGTAGGTTGGTGGTGTTGTGTGTATGTTGCTTGACATTGCAAGCCATTTCTTGCTCTCATTCTCTCTCTTGCTCGTTTTTTTTTTTTTTTTTTTTTTTTTTTTTTTTTTTTTTTTTTTTTTTTTTTTTTTTTTTTTTTTTTTTTTTTTTTTTTTTTTTTTTTTTTTTTTTTTTTTTTTTTTTTTTTTTTTTTTTTTTTTTTTTTTTTTTTTTTTTTTTTTTTTTTTTTTTTTAACTAGGGTTTTACGTAGCCCAGGTTGGCCTTGAACTCGTAGTGATCCTCTTGCCTCAGCCTTCTGAGTATAAGCCATTTTTTAAAAGAATGCATTTTACATGCCTTGTGTCCTGGGGGCATTTTTATGCAGAAGCATATTAGACCCCTCTTTAGCTAGCAGTAAATTAATTATGGTGGATTCTGCTATGGCTTCAGGGACCCCTGGGTGCTTGAGAGGCCACCAGGCATGGTCAGTAGTGTGTTCCTACAATCTTATAGTTATTTAAGATTATGAATTACATAGGATTGGGTTTCTTAGAAGAAACCCATATATACATTTTAACAAAATACATACATTTTAACAAAATATGAAGAATGGATTTTTTAAAATTATGGTAAAAGACATGCCATTAATCCTCAGAATACTTTAAATACATTTGTCCCATCGTTGCCACTTGCTGAAGTGGTTCTGAGAGTCCTTTCTTGTGAGTGTCTTTAGTAGTGCTCTGTGGCTGCCTTGATAGCTTGCCTGGATTCGAAATGCTTCTCTTTCATTGTCTTTTGTTTGAGGGAAGAGCTGGGAGTTGCATCATGGTAGGTCTGGTTTATTCGGTAGCTAGACACTCCATGATGTTTTTATTTGACAGAAAGTGCTATTAATGCTTTGAAGTGATTTAACGCATAAGGCAGTCATGAAAAGACATGAAAAAGGACTTTGAGAACTGCTTCGGAAAGTGACAAGAATGATGGGATAGGGGTATTTGAAGATGGAGGTAGTATTTCAAGGATGATTACTGGTGATTATCCTTTACTGTAATTTATATATTTTTTTACTTAAATATTCACTGACTCTTTGGTCACACTTCTGTATTTATTATTTATGTATTCATACTCATATCTTTCTTTCTTTTTTTTTTTTTTTTTTTTTTTTTTTTTTTTTTTTTTTTTTTTTTTTTTTTTTTTTTTTTTTTTTTTTTTTTTTTTTTTTTTTTTTTTTTTTTTTTTTTTTTTTTTTTTTTTTTTTTTTTTTTTGCCTTTTAGAGACAGGGCCTTACTATGCAGTTCAGGCTGATCTTGAGCTCTCTTGTCTAGGCCCAGGCTGGTCTCGAACTTGGACTGATCCTCCTGCCTCAGCCTCCCAAGTGCTGGGGGTACAGGTGTGTGCCATATTCATATATTTCTGAATCAAAATGATCTCCAGAAACCAACTGCTTGAGGGTTGACTGTGTGCCAAGTACTACTGTATCATTTTATATCATGAAACTCACCCTCACTCTCCTATGAGGACGTCTTACCTCTCCCCATTTTACAGATGAGGAAACTAAGATGCTGAGTGAGTTGCTGAAGGTCAAGCTATTAATCTCAGCTGAGAAACCCAGGTGGTTGAACTCCAGGCTGTGCTCTTAGCCTCTTGATCACCGCCACACACGATGAGGCTTCTTCCTCACAGACAGTGTGAGGAAGACATCCTGTTTTCTGGATGTGAGAGTTTAGGAATCTGAGGTCTGAGATGTACAGTGGCAAACATCAGGTTCCCCACAAAGCTGCAGGAGAGAGGGCTTCTCTCATGGCAGTAATGCCTGGCGCTGGGCTGGAGCCACACCCAGTGCTTCCTGTGTGCAGATCAGGTGCACTGACCAGCACCTGCTTCCTTCTTCCCTTTGGCCTGGGCAGCACCTGGGTGTGAGCCACTGAGCTCAGGGCCCAGAAAGGATGCACATGAGCTCACACTTCCTGAGACCCTAGAACTCTGCTCTTTATAAAGATGTGCGTGTGGAGGGGTGTTGGCTTTGAGTGTTCACATAATGTCTTTTCTGAGGCCTAATCAATTCTTGAGTAGGTAAGGAATTTATTGATAATATACTCAGCTTGGCTGATTGAAATTTCAGACTTGCTCAGTTCCCCTGCCCCTCCCCCAGCATTTCTTCTTAGAACTCATTAAATAGTAAGTTATTTAAAAAGCAAAGGTGTCAGCATGTGGGAGCACACTGAGTGGGTGTGCACTAGTAGATCCAGTATCTCCCTCTGCCTGCTGCTGCCTGGGGCCCCAGCCCAGGCCTTGGCATGATAACAAATAGTGTCAGGAAGTGCTCACTCCTGCCATTCCCTTCCTGGCTGGAGCTAGAGGAGAGAGCACTTTGCACCGTGAGTTTCAGGAGATACTTTGCCAGTGAAGACAGTGTTTTCACAAATAAGAAACAGAAAAGGCAGGTCCTTTTAGTCCCAGCTACTGAGGAAGCTGAGACAAGAAGATTGCTTGGGTCTAGGAGTTTGCCTCCAGCCTGGAAACATAACAAAACCCTCTTCCCCAAACTAGAGGTAGGAGCAAAAATACAACTATGACTTTTAATAATTACTGTGATTGAATTCTTGCTAACTGTTCACCACTATTTGAGATACTTTTATTTCTTTATTTTATTTTATTTTTTTTTTCTTGTTTCAGAACTTTTGTTTATTTATTTATTTTTTTTATGGCCAGCTCAGCCTGCCCTGAGGGTGGTGCCGGGGATCGAACCGTGGTCCCTGCAGCTGCCTAAGCTTTCCTAAGCAGGTGCTTTAGACCACTGAGCCATCCTGCCAGGCCTGATACTTTTATTTCTTTATGCTTCCCAGCTACCCTGTAAATCTGCTTATTTCCTTTTTGCAGATGAGGAAACAGCCCCTGTGAGGTGTTTCACTTGCTCATTGCTATAGCTTTAGAAATTGAGGGCCAGGCTGCAGGCAGCTGGCAAATGCCTGGAAGTCTTTACTGAGATGTAAGAATAGGCCAAGAGATATAAAATCTCAGTCCCGAAGTTAGATCCTAATTAGTAAATTATGAAGTGGTCAATCTGGATATCAGATGTACAAGCAGCAGATTAGTAACACTGACGCGTTCTAGTGTTCTCAGTCATACCTGCCTGCTGATGGGCAGCATAGTGAGATGACATGCACCTGCTCACAAACCTCCACCCCCTTGGTGGTGTTGCTTGCCCAGGCCTGGAGAGGCTTGGGGTGCTGGTTGGGGTATAGGTGGCAGTTGCTCTTGCATGCTTTTTTTCTCATTACAGTCCCCACCTTTAGGTGTTCTGGCACATTCCCCACCCCAGTCCTGCCCATCCTGTAGTCTTTCTGTCCATAGGCCCATTCACAGCCAGGCCTCCCACCCTCATCTAGTGGCAGTTTTTATGGGCCTTGAGTGCCTATGTGGAAGAGAGAGAGTGGGGACTGTAATGGTGGCAGCAGGGCCCTGAGGTACTGGCAGAATCAGGATGGCCTGGAGGACTGTGGTGGAGACCCAGCAGAAGGCCTGTTGGACCTATGGCGTGTGGAACTGCCTTGTCCACCTCAGGGTAAAGCTAGAGCCACAAATGCCCTCAAAAGACAACATGGGGGAAGGAAATAGTCTAATCTTGTAGCCAGCAACTTGTCATAGGAGAGAATGTAGTAGAACACAGGAAAAAGAACAAGACTAGGGGCCCAGCGGGATGGCTCAGTGGTCTAAAGAGCCTGCTTGGGGAAGCTTGGGCGGCTTCAGGGACCGGGTTCTATCCCCAGCACCACATGCTGCGCCAGCCCTGACCTCGGGGCAGGCTGAGCTGGCCATGAAAATGAGTGAATAAACAAACAAAGGTTCTGAAACAAGAATAATAAAAAAAAAAAAAAAAAAAAAAAAAAGAACTGGACTAGAGAAGGGTGAGGAGCAGTGCAGGGAATATAAAGTTCTCAGATGCCTACCCTTTGGAGGTCACATGCTGGGCCCTGGAAGCCCAGTGGGTGGCAGCTGCAGGCTGTGGAGGCCAGGGATGTGGGAGAACACTGACCACCTGCGTAAGATCCCGAGGGAGGCGTGGGTACAGAGTCTGGGGTGCGCAGGTGGTGGCTCTCTGAGTGGCTGAGGATACCCTACCTGAGGCAGGTGGGTGCGCAGGGAGTGGAGGGCCAGGACGGAGTGACCTGAACTCAGCAGGGAGGGGGGGCCTGCTGCCTGCTGTGGCTGATGACAGTTCCAGGTGATTGGAGAGAGGTGCTCTTCTGAGCCAGGTGACTTGGTTCTCTTGAGTTTCCTTTTAAAATTTGATTTTCCTTGAGGTGTCCTGTGTATCTAAGGGAAGCTTTTCTTTTCTTTCTTTCTTTCTTTCTTTTTTTTTTTTTTTCCAGTACTGGGAATGAACCTAGGGCCTTTACATTGAATTACATCCCCAGTCCCTTTTATTTTTTATTTTGGGTCTGAACTTGTGATCCTCCTGCCTCAGCCTCTCAGAGTGCCACCATGTTCAGCAGTTTTTTTGATTTTGATCTGCTATCACTTGGGTCAATGAAGGCTGTCTAGAAGTTGATGATGGGCGGGAGAGATAGCTCAGTTGAACAAGTGCTTGCCTATCAAACACAAGGTTCTGAGTTCAATTCCTGGTATCAAAAAGTAAATAAGTAGAAGTTGACAAGGGGCATGGCTGGCCTCAACCCTGGTGTCAGGTTTCTGTGACCCAAGCAACTTCTGTCTTTTGCTCTCCACACCAGGCTCTGTGCAGTGTCTATGAGGTTTGGCCTGAGCACCAGAAATTTAGAGTTGCCAAGTCCCCGGGGAAGACTGTTGGGGGGGGGAGCATATAGTGGGGGGTGTGGGTTCAGGGCTACAACTGCATCTCCTGTTGGATACCAGTGGAGGCAGCACATGGCAGTTTATAGGGGTCCAGAGGGGAAGGGGGAGGGCTGGGTGTGATGCCTCTGAGGGAATTGTGCCCGCCCACCCGGGGTCTCAAGCTTGAGGCTGGATGAGTTGTCAGAGGAAGGGGAGGCAGAGAACAGTGGGGGACCACTGTGCCCGGATAAGCTGCAGAGAGCCCTGTGGGGTTGTTTTCTGGCCGTTTTCATGTGTGAATTGGGGTCTCCACAGACTTTACCTCATGTGGCAGCAGTCCCTTGGGAAGTGGTTACGAATGCAGATTTGGGGGGTGGGCTTTCCAGCAAAGGCTTTCTCTAGGAAATATGTCTGTTGTTTTAAAGCACCCATGAAACTGAGATTAGTTTCAAAGAACCTCCTAAGTCTAAGGGGACCATCTGTTTCTTTGCATTTGGAAGATCTTTCAAGGCCTGGGGATCCATCCAGGTCAGGATTTTATAATATGTGTGGGATGCTGGGTAGGAAAAGACACTTGAGTCTGCAGAGCACAAGTGATGCAAGTCTAGGGAGGGTGAGGTGCCATCGAGTGCTGCAGGTGTTTACAGATGTCTTGCTGCCTGGGCAGGTGGGCAGGAGACTGTATCAGCAGGCATGCTGTCTTGCTGGGGTGTAGGGGTGTTCTGGGAGATGCCTGCCTCCCCTGGTATCTCACCTCCAACCTGAGGGCACTACGTGAACATTTTGGAATAACTGTGGTGTTTGACCTGGTGGCTGTTTTGAATGCCCACTGTGTGCGAGGCCTAGTGTCTGTGCAGCCAGGGCAGTGCTTTGTCTGGTAGTCAGCCACAGAGGCAGATAAACCTGTTGCCATGGTCTAGTGATTGGGGATGGTTAAGGCACCACGCAGCAGGTGGCACACAAGGTGCTCTTGAAGGAAGGGTAGGATTAGATGGTTTGATGGGCAGAGGACAAAGTCTCAAATCCACAGAGCGATATGAGGAGCCTGTGTTGGGAAGCAGGAAGGTGGTTAAGGTCTGAAGACTGCTGCTGGAGTTGAGGCGTTGGCACTTAGTAGCTCTGTGCCCTAGGGCAGGTCCCCTAAGCTGTGTAAGTCAGTCCTCTTCCTGTGGAAGATGGAAGTATGCGGGGTTCCCACCCCAGAAGGTCCAGTGATGACTGTAAGAGGCAGTGACTCACAAAAGTTGGATTGGAACTGTAGAGAAGGATTTCTCTATGGGGCACTTGAAAGCCCTGGGGAGGAGCTTAAATTTGACACAGCAGGGAACCACCATAGGCTTTCTGTGCTGAGGTAGGCGACTACAGGGGCTCCAAAAACCACAAGAGAGCCTGGCATGGTTTTGCACGCCTATAACTCCCGCACTCTGGGAGACTGAGGTGGGACCATCCTAAGTATAAGCCCAGCTTGGGCAGTTTAGCAAGCCTGTCTCAAAATAAAGAAGTAGAGGGAGGTAAGGATGTAGCCCACTGCTAAGGCACTAGATTCAGTCTTCATTACTGCAAAAGAACCCAAACCAAAACCCACAGTGGAATGGCTGAGGGAGGCAGGGGTGATGACCCTGGGAGGGGCTGGACAGTGTGCTGGGCATGTGGGGGATGGAGGGGACCCAGGAGCGGGGACTCCACATCGGTGGCTAAATGGAAGGGGACATCCAAGATGACTTTGAAGGTTTTAGGACGTGACAATGCAAGGATAGAGGCAAGAGGTGGCAAGTAGAGACAGGGTTTTCATTTGTGTTACTTCGTCATTCGGTGAGCTCAATTTCCAGCCTGTTGACCATGAAATGATGTGGGACTTCTGAGTGAAAATACTTGGTTATTTTGTAGTGATGTTATTTCATAGTGGAATGGGGCTGGCCAGGGAGCCTGGGGATGGTATGTGAAGGTGGGCAGGATGAATACCTGAGAAGCGGATAGCTAGGTTTGGAGCTTTCACAGAACTTGGCATCAGAATCTGGGACTGGAGAATTTTGAGAAGTTTGTGGAGTCACAGTGCGGATGTGATGTGCAGCTTGTGGGTCAAAATCCTTTCGGTGGTGGGCTGTGTTTTTTGTATCATGGTCTTGCCTGTGTAGGTTGCAAAATACATTCCTGTTGGTCTGATTATTTTTTTAATTTAAAAATTTATTGATTTATATACACAGGGTTTTGCTACAGAGCCTGGACTCAGTGATCTTCCTGTCTCAGCCTCCCCAGTGCTGGGATAACAGGCATGCCCCACCAGGCCTGGTCTTGGTGCCTATCTTGGCATATACCAGGAATCAGACCTGGGTCCTTGTGCTTGCCAGGCAGGCATTTAGATTATTGAGGATGACAGGCTGTTTTGGACACTGACTTGTCCCATCTCAGGCTAAGCCAGCGAGGTAATTAGTAACACCTGAGCATTTCAGCAGGTGGGTGAGATGGGCCGGAGGCAGAGCCATCAGTAGTGCCTGGATCAGGACATGAGTGCCCATGCCAGTGTCTTCACCACACCAGTCTCCCAGCAGTTTGGGCAAAGGCTGCTGTCTTGTTTTTGTTTGTTTTCTTTTAAATCATTTTTTAAAAGTATGTATGTATGTATGTATTTATTTATTTATGTTATGGCTGGCTCAGCCTACCCTGGGGGTGGGGCTGGCACAGCATCTGGTACCAGGGATTGAACCACTGTCCCTGCAGCTGCCTGAGCTGGCCTAAGCAGGTGCTTTAGACCGCTGAGCCATCTCACTGGCCCCTTAAATCATTTTATTGGTATGCTGGGTTTTTTTGTGATGGGGAGGATCTACAGGGTGTTCATCGTCTCACTACTAGATTGGACTCTAGTGATTTGCCTGTTTACAGCCTCCCAAGAGCTGGGATTCCAGGTTGCGCCACCACATCCAGTCTCAATTGCAGTCTCAGTGTGCCCCAGGGGCAGGGCTGGCAAGGCAGGCCTAGAGATGAAACCCTTGGCTGGCACATTAATTTGCTGAGCCTTTTGGCTGGCACTGGCATGGTGCTGATACACATAATGATCAGAGTCACTGTAGGGAGTTTGTCCCTGTATGTGATATATCTTGATTCTTTTTCTCCGTTCCCCTCCCCTCCCTTCAGCTCTTCTTCCCCTTCCTTATATTTATAAAGCTTTATTTCAATTTTTTCTCTTTGATTTCCTACTTTGTTCTTCTTTCCTTTTGAACATTTTCCTGCTTCCCAGTATCTATCTTTCATTTTAGTTATTTGGCTTTTGGCTTCTCATACAAAATGAACAATATGATATTTCATTTTATGTCACTTTAAAGTATAATCTTAGGGTACAGCTATTTACTTAAAACATCTCAAGTTTGGGCTGGGGAGATAGCTCAGTAGAATAAGCGCCTACCTGGTAAACTCAGGGTCCTGAGTTCAATTCCCAGTACCACACACACACACACACACACACACAAAACCTCAAGCTGATCTTTCTTTATGGCAGAGTAATACTTCATTAGATATTTTTTAAAATGCATTTTCTTTATCTATTCACCCAAAATCTGACACTTAGGTTGTTTCCAGGATTTAGATTTTATACATTGGGCTGCTATAAACATGGGTGTTCATATATTGCTGTGGCATAACGCTTTTAACTCTTTTCAGGAAAAAATTGTTGCCAACTATTCCTCAGACAAAGGAATAATATCTAGAAAATATAACAAATTACAAAAAAATAAGTTTTCCAAATTTAAAGACCCAGTCCAGAAAATGGACCTTTTGAAATGAGACTTTTCTGAAATGAATAAACATTTCTCAGATGAAGAAGTTCAAATAACAAATCAATACATGAAAAAAAAAGTTAAACACACTGATCATCCAAGAAATGCAAATTAAAAGTAGAGATTTCATTTCATTCCTGTAAGAATGGCTGTCATCAAGAAATCAGCCAGTAACAAATGCTGGTGAGGCTGTGGGGAAGAAACAACCGTCCTCACTGATGGTGGCAGTGTTGGCCGGTGCAACCACTGTGGAAATCAGTATGGAGATGTCTTAAGAAGCAGAAACTAGAGTTTGCATTTGATGCAACTTACTTGGTGTCTTAAAGTAGAGTTTCTGTTTTGGCTGTGAGCAACAGTTTTCACCGTATAATATGTCTAACACAGGTGATGAGAGTCAGATGCCAACTTAGGTTTTGGTTTACAGCATTCATTCACTCACTCACTCACTCACTCATTAATTCATTCATTGTGATACTGGAGATTGAACCCAGAACATTCACATTGCTACATCCCCAGGCTCTCCATGACTGTCTCAGTTACCCTTCTTTTGTTGCTGGAAAAAATACCCAGTACCCAAAATGAAGGAAGGAAAAGTTTGCTTAGCTCACTTGTTGTAGGTTTCAGTCCATACTTGGCCGGCTTCAAGGCAGAGAGGCACATGGCAGAGGGCAGCAGTTCGTGGCAGTAGAAGACAGCAAGAGAAAAAGGGAGGAGGAGTGGCAACAGTGGCTACAGAGGGCAAATCTGTTTGTGTCTCCCCTCCCCTCCCCTCCCCTCCCCTCTCCCCTCCTCCTCTTCTCTCTTCCGATCCTCTCCTCTTCTCTTGCTCTCCTCTGCTCCTCTCCTCCTCTTCCCATCTCCCCATCTCATCCTCTGCTCTCTCCTTCTCATGTTACAGCTAGGCAGTACACCCCTGGCTGCATGTAGCACTCACACCCATAATCCCAGCAGTACTGAGACCCATAATCCCAGCCATGGATCATAAATTAATCACAAACTGTAGAACTGTGCCTCCATACACACAAATCATAACACTGCCTTTAAAAAAAAATTGAGACAGTCTCACTGTTATTAAATTCCCAGGCTAGGTTCGAAGTTGTGATCTTTTCCTCAGCTTCCAAGAATGCTTGGTGGGCAGACATTGGTCATTATCCCTCACCTGATTCAGATGAGATGGGGCGTGTTCAGGATGGTTTGGCCATAGATACCCTACACCTGATGCAGTACTTTTAGGTGGGAAGCAGAGAGGAGACAGGACCAAGGAGGGGTGCCCAGACAGTGCTGCCCTGTCTGGATGCATCTGGGATGTGCCCTAGCCCTGCGGGCTGAGGAATCTGGTCCTGACCTCCTTGAAAGGCAAGGCCTGTGGCCTGTGCTGTCCAGTTGGCTGAGCCCTGTGCGTTGTGTCTCTTAAGCTGAGGGGTCAGTTTGCCGTTGGGTCATTTTTTTTTCTTTTTTTTTCTTTCGAGTTCCTGTCCCCTAGAAATTTTCTAATAAATCAAGTGTCATTGGAAGTTTTAAGGAAGGGAAAGGATGGAGGCTTCCAAGGACCAAGGTGGCATATAGACTGGGCAGTCTGTAGGCTGTCCCCTTTGCCTTGTGCTGTGGTGCCATTTCTTAATGGCTTCTTGGCCTTCCCATCTGCTGAACAGTAGTGCCTTTAGGTTGTCAATAATGTGCTTTAAAAATCAAAATGTTTAGTGATTCTCATTCTGCTTCCGCTTTTCGGCTTCTGATTCTTACTCTGCTTCTCTCTGGTTTCGGTTCCTGATTGAGAGCTGCTGCTTAGGCTGGGACAGTACCTATGCCCAGGGACTTGTTCCCTTAGGCTGGTTCAATGGGAAAACTCACGTGTGGCTCTGTGTAGTTTCTCACACCAGTCTTAGATTCACAGCAGAGTGGCCCAGAGCACTGAGAGCTTCCATGGACCTTTCCTCAGCTTGCCTTGATGTCAGCATCTCAGGTAACTTTGTGGCACATGGATCAAAACTGACACCATGTCAGCACCAGTGCCATACCATAGCTGAGCTCTGTTGGCATTTCCCCACCATCCAGTCACTCTAGCTTTGTGTATTTTTCAACATCAAAGTGTCCTGTGCAGTTACAGAGAAATCTTCTGTAGAGTAGAGCACCAGTGGGGACCCCTGTGGTGAATCCCCAGTTTCCTGCAAGGGGTCAAGGTACACGGCGAAAAGAAAGAACAAGAGACAAAGAGCAAGGCAGCTGGAATCTGGGGTATCCAGTGATTCAGGGGGAGCAAAGGCTGTGGGGCTGCCAGAACCTCAGTATTTATCCCTCACATCGCTTCTCGGCCTTTTGGCTAAGATCAAGTGTAGTATTTATCCCTCACATTTACATTGAGGAAGTGGGGTGGGATTATTGAATGACTCAGGGCAGGGTGATCTTCATCTAATGAGGTTCTTATGTGGAAGTGGAGTGTGGGCAGAGATGGCAGGTTAATGAAAAGTTTGGGCCCCCTCAAAAAACTTTTTATTTTATATTATAGCCACCTCAGCCTGCCCTGGGGGTGGGGTTGACGCAGCATGTGGTACCAGGGATCGAACCACGGTCCCTGTGGTTGCCTAAGCTTTCCTAAGCAGGCACTTTAGATCATTGAACCATCTTGCCTGCCCCACCTTTTATTTTTAATGCCTTCAGCTGCTGTAACCTTGCCCTGGCGCATCACTGCTGAGGTCTCACCAGTGACTTGCAGCACAGGCAGTTCCATTTCTGCATGCTGCACTCAGCTCGCACAGCAAATACTAAGCCTCAGGCAAGCCCTAATCACAATTTAATTATGAAATCATTTTCCAAAAAAAGTTATATAAGAATGGCCCTTGGTGCTCTGTGTACTGAACACTGCAGAGAAGCAGGGTAGAAGACTTGACAGCAGGTGACAAACACAGGAGTTGCTGCTTCTCCAGGCTCACATTGCGCACGGCTTTTCCAGAAGGATTCATAGAACTCAGTCCTGTTCCCAGGCCCTCCCCAGGGGAGTGGCAGGTGCTGCCACAGGCCTGCACTATGACACCTTGGGCAGCTCTCTGGTCTCCAGACCTCATTTTCCCCACTGGTTTATCAAGAGGATTGGGCTTTGTCCTGGCAACTCTCTCTATCTCTGATACAGAAGTCCTCAGTGCCCACATCCAAGTTGGGATCGGTCCACATACAGGACCAGCTTCTGTTCTCATGCCAGGCAGGGTCACTTGGGGGTCAGCATTTGGATTGGGGTCCTGGAGAAGCCTTTACTGGCTCCGTCCTTCAGTGAACCCAGTGACACTGGTCTGAAAGTTTCCTGGGCAGTGTGCTCATCCTCTGTGGTCACACTGGCCATTTGGCGTCATCAAGGCCAGCCACATCAGAGCTACAGTGACTTGTGGACTTCACCTTTACCCTGAGCCCGTCTTGTCAGCTGGCTTCCTGCCCATCAGCTAAGTCTTGGGTGGTTAGGGGAGGGTATGCACAAATGAAAGAGTCAACAGCCCTTCCTTCCCTCTCAGGCCACGCCTGTCAAGAGTCCGATCCTTTCTGCTACTTTTGCTCTCAGCCAGAAAAGTGTGGACTGCCTGCCACACGTGGACAGCAAAGCAAAGGCCACAGCTGAGCTTAGTTCCTTGGTTTGGGGGTCCATCTGTTTGGGATAGTTGGTCTGCTAAGCCCCACCCACATCGTTGTATAGGTGAAGTGGACAGGAATGCAGACGTGAGCCTATGCTTATTTGGTGTTTGCCCACTGTGGAAGGCAAAGCCAGGTGCCTGTAGCACACAAGCCACAGGTATTTGTTGTCTGGCCCATTACAAATTTGTTTGCTTGCCCTTATGTAGGGTGCTCTGAGGAAGAGGTGATTGCTACTCACACCCCCACATTTTCTTCTGACCAGGTTTCTTAGGCTTCTCCCTCTCAGTGGGCTTCCTTGGTGGCCTAACTCATAGAGATCTACAGGATATCAAAAACATCCTCTGGTATCTGGCTAGTCAAGGGATAGGTCCTGAGGGAGGCTCTCAGAGTCTGACTCCTGTGCCTCTGATGACTGATTAAGCCCAGTGATTGTGTCAGGCTCCACCATGGTTGTCCTGGGGCTGTACTCTGAGATGGGAGGGTGTGTGTATGTGGGGCTAACTCCTCTGTGGTGTGGTGCCACATGTGCTATTAAGCAGAGAAGCCACACATGTTCTCCTGCCATGAGGGTTGGGTTTGACATAACTCCAGGTCAGGGTGGAGGGGCTTGATGATCTATTTTCTAAAGACATCACCAGGGTCCTTGAGACTGTGCTGTCAAAGTAGATCAGCTGGTTTGGAAGTAGGTCTATATTTGAGGAAAAGGCTTAGGATGGGAAGGTGGGGGCCTGGGTAGGGGTTGTGGGCTCTGCAGATGTTCTTCATGGGCCCCTTGCATCTCCCTGTCCCTCACCTGTGGCTTCTCCCCCCAGGCTGGCACCCATGCGGCTCTACACGTTGTCCAAGCGCCACTTTGTGCTTGTATTTGTGGTCTTCTTCATCTGCTTTGGTCTAACCGTCTTCGTTGGGATCAGTGGTAAGTTCGGTTTCTAACCACGCCATCATTTCCTCCTTCGCAGCCCCCGTGGTGCCCGCATCTCAGCCGGCTCAGAATGCCTTTTGTTTTCTCTGTGGTCCAGTGTGGAGAGGGGTGAGCCCCTTCCCCTGAGCCACAGGGCAGATGGGGCTGGCTGTGCCTCAGCAAGCAGCTGAGTTCCCCTGACCATGTCCTAGCCAACAAGCAGAGCCCCCACCTCAGCTTGGCAGCTCTGGAGCCTGGTTATCTGCCATTTATTGGCCAAGTAAACAGTCCTGGTCCGTGGCATCCTGCGGAATCCAGAATCCACTCCCTGATAGATAGACAGGTTGCACTGAGATCTTGATGCGGTGAACAAAGCTAAGGGTCATAGCTATGAGCATGGGGTGATGGTGGAGTGGGGGCCCAGGAGTGCTCTGGTGACCCTCCTGAGCTCTTGGCAGGGCCCCAGGAGGGTGGCTGGCAGTAGCTTTGTTCCAACTAGGTGTCTGTAGCTGTGCCTTTACCCTTGCCTCTAGGTTACCTTGCTGTTCCATGGCAAGTTGTTTAGAGGGAAGAGCTATATTGTGATGATTTGGGCTTCAAAAAAGCCTCTGAAATGCTCTAGGTTGACCACCTTCTTTCCCCTCAGACCAAAAACACAGACCCACACAGCCAAGTGGCTTTTAGTAGTTTTTATGAGGTTTTCAGAAATCTTAGGTCTCAATCCTATCTAGAGAGCAGGCAACAGGAGCGTGATACATATTGGAGAATAGCTGTTTCTCTTTTATTTCTCTCTTTCTTTTCTTCTTCTTTCCTTTCTTCCCTTCCTTGCTCCCTCTCGTCCCCTTCATACTGAGAACTGAACCCAGGGCACTCTACTGAGTTATATCCCCAGTCCTTTTTCTTTCTTTAATCTTTTTTTTTTTTTTTTTTTTTTGGTTATAGGGAAGGATCTACAGGATATTCAGGGTCTCACTACCAGATTGAATTTGTAAGGATCCGCCTGTTTACAGCCTCCCAAGAGCTGGGATTATAGGCCCACGCTACCACGCCCAGTCTCATTTACCTTTCAGCTCTCAGCGCACCCTGGGGGCCAGGCCACCACTGGCAGGTCAGGGGATCAAATCCGCTGAGTTGCCGGGCGTGGTGGCGCACGTCTGTAATCCCAGCACTCGGGAGGCTGAGGCAAGAGGATCAGTGCGAGTTCGAGACCAGCCTGGGCTACAGAAATGAGGTCAGGGCCAGCCTCAACTGCATAGTGAGACCCTGTCTCAAAAAGACCAAAAAAAAAAAAAAAAAAAAAAAAAAAAAAAAAAAAAAAAAAAAACCACAAATCCGCTGAGCTATTTGGCTGGCCCTTCTTTATCCTTTAAAGTTTCATTGAGTGATTTCTAGAAGCTGTTTATTTCATTTATGCACTTAACATCAGAGGGTAAATGACAGTGAAACTTAACCTGCCTTACAAACACCTGTGTTTCAGAAGGCTACTCTCTTACCTCAGTTGAAACTTGGGCTGGACATGGACTTGGGAGGCTGAGGGGAGAGAGTGGCTATTTTGCTCACTTACTGACGGTGGTGGTGGAGGCAATACAAGCTAGGGCCAATTCCTTAGGCCAAGGAGAAAAGGTTGTATGAATGACAGCACTTTCAGATTGGTAGTTTAGGTCTGTAGTCTCAGTGGTCTTCACCTTTTATTTATTTAGGCCACATTGTCTCAGACATCCCTGATTATATCCAGGGTTCTCCACTCAGAAATGAAAAGGGATACAAGAAGGCTGATACAGGGAAAAATGGTGGCAGGATTTCTACATCCCTTTCCTTCACCTTACTGAATACTCCGTTCTCAGGGGAGTGTTTTCTGTCTCTGTCTCTCTCTGTCTCTCTCTGTTGTAAGGAATTGGCTCAAACCTTTCAGAGGCTGCAAAGTCCCTAGGTCAGGGTCAGTAAGCTGGACAGCCTGAAGTGTACATTACCTGATGGTGTAAGTCCAGGTCAAATCTCAGTCCAAAGGTAGGAGAGAAGACTGATGTTCTAGCTCAAAGATAGGACCTGAGAAGAGGGAGAAGGTTCTCCCTTCTTATGAGGCCTTTAGTAAATTTGATGAGGCCCGCCTGCACTGGGGGAGGGGGACACAGTGTGCTTATTCAGCCAGTTCATACAGAAATTTCTCGCAGACAGAACAATGATTAAGTGACTATCAAGCCCCCATGGCCCACTTATGTAGTGTCTTAAAATGTATATCACAAGCACTCTCTTCCTAATATTTTCTATGGCAAGGTTGTTAATACTTCAGTTAAGAGTACTTTAGGGATCATTGGGTTAGTCACTTTCATTTTGCTTCTAAGTGTAATGAGATACAGAAAGCCTGGTTAGCTGAGATAGGGTCCAAGTTTCCTTGTCATTTCCTAGCTATTTCTAGGAAGCCAGGCTGCCTCGCTTAGTGGTCAGGAGTCTCTTCAGATTGTGAATGTGTGTTGGAAAACCTCACTGTGGGTCTAGGCCTCCCTCCTGCATGGAGACATCCTTCTCAGTGTTCGGAAGCACGTCCCACAGATGTGTCACTGTGCTTTGTGGGGGTCACGTACCTGACTCCTTGTGTTCGGGTAGAAAATTGTTGACTGCAGGCTGGGGTGGGCCCTGAGGCAGCCCAGAGAACTAGCATCACAATTTTAAAAAGATATGCTTTAGAACAAATCTGGTTTACATTAATGCCAGATTAGCAGTGTCTTTAGCTACTTCTTTAAAGGCCAAAGCTCTAAGGTTTGATGGTAAGAATAATAAGAATCTGTAGGGCCAGCAAAATAGCTCATCAGGCTAAGCACCTGCTTGGGCAAGGACAGGGACTGAGGTTCAGTCCCCAGCACCACCACCTGCCCTGTGGGCCCTACTCCCCCAGCCATGTTGAGCTGGCCGCTGAGACCAAGCATGGTGGCGTAGACTTATAATTCCAGTGTTGGGGAGGCTGAAAAGGAGATTGACTGTAAGTCTGAGCTGCGTAATGAGACCCTGTACCAAATACATTTAAAAAAAAAATGAATCTGGAGAGGATTCTGTCAAGATAGTAGAGTTGGAAGGAATCTGTCTGCCTATCTAGACAGTAGCAAAGTCAGCAAGTGTTTATGTAACTCTCAACTGTGAGCACCTACACAAATGAAAAATTACATACATCGAACATTCAAAGGTGGAAGATAAACATTGCTCTTCCAAAGGGTATACATAGAAGGACTCAAACCAGTGGAGCCAAAACAAGTCCAAAACCCAGCAGGGCAAACATTAAGTCCTATAGTTCCATGTGGATCATCCAAAGCAATCTGTGGCAAATTGTGAGCTCCATGTGGCTCCACGCCTATGGCACTTTTGGTGGTTGTAGCTCCCATAGCTGCTCTCTTAGGCTGGCTGTGCTCCCTCTGTGCAGTTTTCCTTTGATGATCCACGTTCCTGTTTTTTCCAAACTTTTTGGGGTTTCCACGGAGCAGGCTTCTCACTCACAGTGTTCACACACTGCGCTCCCTGGGACACACTGCCTGGCCTCCCAGGCCTTCTTCTAAAATAAAGGAGGAAGCCTTCTTAACCTCAGAATTCCTGCATTCTGCATGCACCTAAAACCAGTGCCACATGGATGATGCCAAGATCTGCTGCCAGCTGGAGCAGTAGCCAGGCTTCCTTCTCTCTCAGCTGTAGGGGTTGAGTGCCTGGATTTCTGAGCACTCTGACCCTGATTCCGAGAAACAAATTCTCTATGCTGGCTCCATTCTGTGACTTGGTGTGGCTTCCACCTCCACTCTGGAGCCTGGTATGGCCACTGCCTCCATTCTGGAACATGGTGCCCTGCGGCTTTCTGCTCAAAGCAAAGTCCCTCACGCCTGTGCTTCAGAGGCTGCAAAGGGTGAGAACCTGCTATCTCCTGTGATGCTCTCAGGATATCTTTGCTATTCTCTTGTTCTTCCTGGGCAATGGAGATCTCAGCTCTATCTTTGCAGTCCACAGCCTTCCTGGTGCTTTCTTTCTGGTCAAATTCACGACATTTTAAATCATGATGCTGGGCTCTTTGCTATTCATTGTCAACATTTTTTGACTAAGAGCCCCCAGCAATGACCATGCCACTGCCCCAGTATTTGACTGCTTTGATTTCCTTTGAAAAATTAGTCTGCTATGTTTAATTTCAGTCTCAGACAAAGTTTCTGGACATGGGAAAAATTCTGCCAAAGTTTTGGCCAAGCCAAAACACAAATGATATGGAGTCCAACAACCAATGCAGTCCTTCTTCCCAGCAGACACCTCCCCAGGTTGGCTTTCTATCAGTCTTCTGGACTTAGCTCTGATGAGAACCTCCCCTAGAGAAGTGCCAAAACTGTTCGAGTGCTTTACTCATAGGTGACATCTCCAAACCTTTCCTATTTCTTCCCATGAGCCATTCTCAAAAGTTTGTTGTCTACATGGTCAGGTATAGCTAGAGCAACAACCCTACTCTCTTGGTACCAAATTCTGTTTTAGTTACTATTCTGTCATTGCTGGGACAAATACTCAGCACACAAGTTTAGGGGAGGAAAGGTTTATTTAGCTCACAGTTCCTGGAGGTTTCAAGATGCTGTCCCCACTTCATAGGAGTGGGGAGGGGCTGGGGTGCTTCCATGTCCAAGATGATCTACCCCATGTGGTGCTATGAGCAAGTGATTTGTTCCATGCCTCTGTGAAACCACCACCTGGGGTGGGGGCACTCTTACAAAGCATGCTGTCAGTTTTAACTTTAGCCTCTCCCTTGGCCACGCCCCCTCAAGCTCTGTCCCTCAAGGTGCACCCTTGATAGCTTGGCTCCTGAAGCTGAGCACTTGACAGCCCCATGATTTACATGAGGCTTTGGGGAGGACAACTAAATATAAACCACAACAGGTATGGACCGTGATGATGGTTGCATAGTATGAATATACTAAATACTACTGAATTATACATTTAATATTGGTTAAGATGGGCTGTGTGTGGTGGCACACTCTTGGAACCGTAGCACTTGGGAGACTGAGTCAGGAGGATTAATGTGGGTTGGAGATCAGACTGGGTTCTATAGTGAGTTTAAGGCCAGCCTGTACTATAAAGCAAGTCCCTGTCTAAGGAAATAGAAGGTAAGATAGTAATCCTAATTTTTTTTTTTGGTGTTACCAGGGATTGAGCTCATGACCTTGTGCTTGCCAGACCAGCACTTTTCTGAGCTGTCTCCCTGGCTCAGTAATCCTAATTATATTTTGCCATGATAAAAAATTGGGAAAAAAGAATTTGTGTAACTTCTATATCTCTTACTTCAGTCAGCAAAATATTTATTCTTGGATGCTTACGTTAGCATATATTATGCTTTGTTATATTTCTCTATTTAATAAACTGGTTTTGCAAGACTGGATTAATTAGATGAGTACATATATGTGTCTTTGTGGTTTAGAAGAATTCTTTGTACTTCATAGACTACTTAGTTGATGTCAGCATAGCAGCCACTTTCTTGGTGCCATGTGCTATTGGGAAAACCTTCACTGAGAACACTGGACAGGGTTTGCTGTAGAAGCCCCAGTCTGCCTTGACCTGTGCGGGGCAGTCAGGGTGCACAACGCCATGGCTAACCTGTGTGTGTCTGTATGTTTCACCTACATTTATGACATCTCTAAAGAATGACCAAGTAGGTATTAAGATCAGTAAATTATGATATAGACATAACTGCTTTTTTCCTTCTCTCCTTTACTCTTTAGGACCCAAAGTGATTCAGACTTCTGCAGCTAATTTTTCATTAAATAATAGCAAAAAGGTAAGGGTGGGGCCAAGTGGGGTTGGTGGAATGTTACGAACTTCAGGTCACTAGGAAGTGGTCCTGCTAAGAGGGTTGAGGGTAGCCTGGCTTTGCCTGTGATTTGTGTCTGAAGCAACACGCTGTCTTTTTTCTGGTGCTGGGGATTGAACCCAGGGACTTGGAAGTGCTAGGCAGTGGTTTATGCTAAGCCACACACCAAGCCCTATACACATTTGTATGTGTGTGTAGTACCAGGGATTGAACTCAGGACCTTGTGCTTGCCAGGCAAGCACTTATTCCACTGAGCTATCTCCCCAGCCCCCTATACACATGAATTCTATTATCAGCTGATGGCCTCTTGGTTCTTTATTGCTAAAATTACATTTTCTGCTGTAGTAAATATAGGTACTTAGGAAATATGGGTGTATTATGCCTTAGGGAGCAGTAATTCACTTCCAAAGAGTAATTAACTCATCCAGATTCATTATATCTCTACGTACAATTAGCTTATACATTTTAGTGATGACTACTTAGGTATCTGACCTTTCTTATCATATTGACCAACTCAGGTCTTGTTCTGTGGCCTTTTTTTTTTTTTCAATCAGTCTCTCTTTACTGATTCTTTGATATTCCTTACATGATCTTGGTTTAAATGAACCTGCTTCCTCCCTTAAAAATGTGCCTTGATTCTTCAATATTTTTAGATGAAGGGGGGGTCTTCTTTAATAAATGCTAATTGGAGAGATCCCTAAAAACTATTTTATTTATCAAATAGGTAAGATAACTCTTTTCTATAAACTGGACATATTTGTCCTGAATTTTCATGATACCCATAATATGTATAGTTTAAATATCATTATTTGATCCCAAATTCCCTCCTCCTCTCTATTTTCTCTGCTGTCCATTAGGTCTTTTTTTTTTTTTTTTTTTTTTTTTTCAGTACAGGGGAGATCAAACTCAGGACTTTGTGCTTGTGCTTGCTAGGCAAGCACTTAGGTCTGTGTTTACTTTTCTTTTCTTTTTAAAGAATTTTATCTTATTTTATTTTATTTTGTTGTTGTTTATTTATTTGTTTTTATGGCCGGCTCAGCCTGCCCTGAGGGCAGGGCTGGCGCAGCATGTGGTGCCGGGGATTGAACCGCGGTCCCTGCAGCTGCCTAAGCTTTCCTAAGCAGGCGCTTTAGACCACTGAGCCATCCTGCTGGGCCCCGTGTTTACTTTTCTTTTAATTTTATTTTTGGCTGGCTCAGCCCACCTTTAGGGAGGGCCTGTCACTACATGCAGTGCCAGGGATCCAACTGCAGTCCCTATGAGCTTGCCTAAGCAAGCACTTTAAGCCACTGAGCTATCTCACTAGCTCTTTACATTTGTTTTGAAAAGGCAAAGTAAATGTGTCCAAAAAAAAGTAAAAGTGTTCAAAAACTTAAGCCCTGTTGTCCTTCTTTTTGCTCCTGTTGGTTCCAAAGAGCCCGTATTTAGCTTGTCTTCTCATTTCGTTGTGTTCTTGTATTCTCTTTAGCTCTTGAGCAGATAGCTTGATTTGGAGAGGCTGACAGTAGGAGTTCCCTGACAGTAGCTGGCCTTCTATATTTCTTTTTCCTAGGGTGTAAGCTTCTCTTTGACATTGAGCATAGCAACTGTCCCATTGAATAGACTTATTACCAAGTGACCTTCCATATTTCAGAAAGACAGTATCTTCTGATAGGTTTCTTTGCTGATTGGCTTTTGACAAGCCTTTGGTGTTGGGAGTTTATTGAGACCCTCTTTGTGCATTAAAATACAAAACACTCATTTGTAAATATGATACCTTCACATGATGCTTTGCTTTGGAACTACAGCTCGGTACCTTAAACAGCCAGTGTGTACCACTGCTGTTAGATGCCAGTATGACACCAATATTGTTTCACAAGATACTGCAGAGCAAACAAATATATGAGAAAATATTTAATATCACTTGCCATTTGATGCTGAGATTCCATCTCTAGAAAAAATAGCTATTAGCAAGAAGTCAACTAATAACAAATACTGTAGGGACTGCGGGGTAAAAGGAGCCCTTCTGTACTGTTGGAGTGTAGACTGGTGCAACCACTATAGAAATCAGTGTGAGATTCCTCAAAAATCTAGGACCAGAGGTACATTTGAACCAGCTATTTCTCTTCTTGGTATCTTCCCAAAAGAATTAAAAGCATCATATCACAGAGATATATGCACACCCATGTTTACAACAGCACAGTTTGTAATGTTTAAATCTGGAAAGCTGTCCAAATGACCATCAGCTGATGAGTGAATAAAGATGTGGGATTTTTAGGGGCTGGGAAGATAGCTTAACAGAATAAGTGCTTGTCTGGCAAGTGCAAGGACCTGAGTTCAATCCCTGGTTCTACCAAAAAAAAATAAAGAAAGAGAGAAAGAAAGAAAGAAAGAAAATAAAGAAAAAACTTTTTACCATGAAATATTACTCTGACATAAAGAGTGATACACTTGAGACATTTCTAGCTAAATAGGTGCAAGTTGAGACCATACTCCTGAGTGAAATAAATTAGACACACATTTTCTTTTAATGTACTTAGTACAGGGTCTACAGGTTCTCACTACACAGATCAGACTCAGTGATCCTCCTGTTTTTAGCTTCCCAAATGCTGGAATTACAGGCCCACGCCACCACACCCAGTCTCAATTGCCATCTCAGCATGTCCCAGGAATAGGGCCAGCTTGGCACACCGGGGATCCAGCCCCAGCCCCTGCACCTGCCTAAGCAGACCCTTTATTCCACTGAGCTATCTGGCCAGCTCTTTAAGACACACATGTTTAAATACTGCATTATTTCTCTGGTGTGAGAAACAAAGTGTAAATAAAGATGAAAATGTACAAAAGATATTGAGAAATGGGCTGAGAGTGTTCAAATGAGAAGAACAAAGGCATGGGGAAGGGGGAAGGAAAGAAGGGACAAGAAAAACTGTAAACAAAGTTTTATAAATAAGGAAAAGGGGAACAGGTTGGAAGGAGTGGGTGGCGAGGAGGAAGAGCAGCAACAAGATGTATCTTGTACAGGCACAAACTCTCTGTGGTGAATGTTATCGTTATGTATGTCTAAATTGTGCCAATAAAATAAAACATACACGATATGCAGGAAAATCATCGGGAACATAACCTTGTCTAATTTCTCTTTCTATGGTACTGAGACTTTCATGGATAAAGCTAAAAAATAAGGGATGTCAAACAGTGACATATCTGGCTTACTAAAATGGTGAAGAAGTGATTATTGAGACACATTGCCTTGTGCACAGAAATACCCTTCCATGGTGTCTTTTGTTACTATGTGTCCCTCAGTCTGCTCTTTTCATTCTTTACTCCGAGATGGATTTTTCTTGTGTTTCAGTAGGTGTGTTGTCCCAAGGCTACAGGTAGTAACAACCACCTGTCTTCAGGTTTTGATAAAATGAGAATTAATAACAGCTATGAACGGGTCCTGCCTTCTGGAAGGCAGCATTACTCTCTATTGTCAAAAGGAAAGCTGTTTTTGGAGAGCTAATGCTCAAGCCTTTTTGCTAAATGTAAATTTTTAATGATAAAATGTGATATTTTTCAATGAAAAAGTCACATGAATTTCTTTCATTTCAGCTAAAGCCAATCCAGATACGTTCAAATCCTCTGTCTACATATAATCAGCAACTGTGGCTGACATGTGTCGTCGAGTTGGAGCAATCAAAAGGTATGGGCCTGACATTTGGGGATGATTTTTCGTGCACAGACTCTGTGTGTGTGTGTGTGTGTGTGTGTGTGTGTGTGTGTTTGTGTGTGTGTGTGTGTGAGCGCGCATGTATGTGTGTGTGTGCATGTATGTACAATACTGGGGTTTAAAACCAGTATTGGTTTCAAAACCTTTGCATGGAGCTGCATCCTCAGGCTTTTTTTTCTTTTTTCTTTCTGCAAAACTTTATTGCAGAGAGGCTCAGTCCTTCTTGGCAGCTGCCTTCCTCATGGTGGCTGGCATGTTGCTCAGCTCCTCATGATTCCTCTTGGCATGGATATGCGTCCCTACCCTTTTCTTGATGAATTTGAGGGTGCGTTTGTCCTTGGAGACCTTGAGCAGCTCCATGGTGCGCTGCTTGCTCGTAGGGGGCGAAGCCACACACCTCCCGGATCATGTCCTACACAAACTTGGTGTGTTTGGTGAGGCGTCGGCAGTGGTGGCTGTGCCTTGGTTGGCTCACATTCTTAGTCGCCTTGTGGCCCTTGTTGAGGCCCATGGCCATGGGATAGGGGAAGGCCATAGCTACTGTTCTTTAGTGACTACTGTGACAGAAGGACCAGCACCACATGGAGCCATGGGAAATCTCCTTAGACTGTCCTTGATTTTTGATTTTTGATTTTTGAGACAAGGACTCACTGCATTACCCAGACTGAGCTTGACTTTATAATCTTGCTGCCTCAGCCACCAAAAGTGCCGGGATTACAGGCATCTGCCACCACACCCAAGTTGTCATATTTAAGAGGTTGAAAGGATTTTTGGACAAGTGCTGAAAGATAAGTGTATAAAGATGCTCATTACTATTACAGCAGCAGTAAGTTGAAGCTGCTTAAATGTCTCCCCATGGGAAATATAGTTCTGATATCTCTGGAGAGCACTTGACAGCCTAGCTCAGAGGAGATCTGGGAGGGAATTAATTCCTAATATCCAAAGCAGTGATTGTGCTCCTCAGGGACATGTGGCAGTGTCTGGAGACAATTTGGTTGTCTCCACTGAGGAGGATGAGGGATCTAAGGATGTGCTAAATGACCTGCCATGCAGAGGACAGATGCCTACAGCATGGAATTGGCCTGTGCCAGGGATAAGGGGCCTGCCAAAGGCGTCCGTGGTGTATGATGTGCAGCTGGAAGGATGCTCGCCTAAATGCCGCTGGTTTTGTATTGCCATTGAGACAGTTGAGAAGATGGCTAGCCACATTATTTTCTGTCAGGTACTCTGAGAAGAACTGGGTAGAGAACTTTATGAGTAGAGTAAATGAAATAGAAAATATGTATGTATTACAAAAAGTTTCCCTTTTTGGAAATATTTTAAAAAGCAAAACCAAATTTTTATTGTTATGTATTTGCAAGTTTAGAAAATGGCCTACAAGGATATGCACAAAAATGTTATAGTGTGTCTAGGCGGTAGAATTGTAAATGTTTAGTGCCATTTTTATTCTCTGATTTTTGATTAATTAATTATGTACTTGTTATAGAATCTCACTACACAGCTTGGACTCGTAGTGACCTTCTTGTTTTCAGGCTCCCCAGTGCAGGGATTATAGACGAGCACCACCACACCTGGTCTTAGTGTCCGGTTCAGCACACCCTGTACCAGGGCTGGTGCAGTATGTGGTGCCAGGCATGGGGCCCCCGTCCCTGTACTTCTTTGCTAAGCAGGTGCTTTGTCCGCTGAGCTATCTTACCAGCCCTGTTCTCTGATTTTTTTATAATGAGAATATAGTTAGTGTTTTTAAACATTGTATTGGTGTTTGCAGTGTATGATTGCATTCATCTTGGGTACTGTCACATGTACATAATACATCTTAATTCTTTTTTCCCATACCCTCATTTCTTCCAGCTCTTGCTCCTTTTCCCATTTGGTGCAAAGGTTCCATTTCTGTGTTTTGTTTTGCTTCAATTCTTTATTTTTGTCCTATCCCCCTTTCTCCTCTTTCTTTCCCCTCCTTCCATCTCTTATTCCCTTTTCTGTTTGAAAAAGATCTCCTTACTTATTATTTCTCTTTTATTTTGCTCCTTACTTGTATTTTGGGTTTCACATATCAAAGAAACCACATAGAGAAACCATGCGATATTCTTTTTCCATTCATCTGTTGATGGGCCTATAGGCCATTTCCAAGGTTTCACCGTTGCAAACGATGCTGCTGTTAACATCAGTGCACATGCGTCACTGTAATGTGAGAACTTTAACTCTTCTAGGGAGATACCTAGAAGGTTCCTAATAGCAGTTGAAGTGGTTAACTTGAACACTCGTGCCCACTACAAATGGAATCTCTGTTTTTAGTTTTTTGTGACATGTCCATACTAATCTCCAGAGTGATTGTACTAGTTTGCATTTCCACCAACAATATAGGACACAAACACACACACACACACACACACACACACACCCTGTTAGAATTTGTTATTATTTGATCTCTTTTTCTGTTTTGAGACCTGGTCTCACTGTGTAATTCTTTAGGCTGGCTGATTTTCCTGCCTCAGTGTCCCAATTCCTAGGGTTCCAGGTGTGTACTACCATTGCCAGTAATTATTATTTGATTTCTTGATAGCCACTCTTTTTGGAATGAGGTGGAATCTTAGTATTGTTTTAATTTGCATTTCTGAAATGACTAGTGATGCTGAACATTTCTTCATGTGTTTATTGGCCATTCATGCTTTAGAGAAGTGTCTATTCTTTGGTTGTCCAGTTTTTTGCATCGGCCTTTTATTTGAGGGGTGTAATATTTTGAATTCTTTATTCTGGATTTTAGTCCTCTGTCTAAGGAGTAGCCAGCAGCATTTCCCCACTTTGCAGGTTGTCTGTTCATTCTGCTGCTTATTTCCTTTGCTAGGCAGAAGCTTTAATTTGACGTGTATCCATTTGTTGATTTTTGGTGTTATTTCTTTAGTCACTGGGCTACTGTTTAGAATATCGTTGCCTACTCTCATGTCTGCAAGAGTTTTACGTATTTTGTCTTCCAGTGGATTGTTTCTGTTTCAATATATAGAACTTTGATCTAGCTTTTACTTTTGGTACGTGGTGAGATATATAGGTCCATACTCTATCTCTTGCATATGGATGTCCAGTTTTCCCAGCACCATTTATTAAAGAGACCATTTTCCTCCAATAAATGTTTCTGGCCCCTTTGTCAAAGATTAAATAGTGGAATGTGCTTGGGGTTCTTTCTGAATCCTCTGTTTTGTTCCATCAATCCACATGTCTGTTTTTGCGCCAGTACCATGCTGTTTTCATAGTTGTACCTTTGTATTATAACTTCTGATCTGGAATAGTAATGTCTTCTGCTTTGCTTTTGTTACCCAAGACTGTTTTTGCTTCTCTGGGTCTCATCTGGTTCCCTATGAATCTGAGGATTGTTTTCTGCTGTTGGCATTTTGAATGTGAGTGTGTTAAATCTATGAGTTCTGAAAGTATAGCTGTTTTGACTATAGTGGTTTTGCCTATTTAGTAACATAGGATATCTTTCCATTTTCTGATCACTTTTTCAATGTGATATAATTTTCATTTTAGAGATCTTTCACTTCCTTGGTTAGGTTAACTCCTATTATTTCATTTTTCTTGATGCCATTGAAAATATAATTAGAAAAATAAGGTATAATAAAAAAGTATGGTTTGATAAGAACTGGGAAGATTTTCTGTGGGAAATTACAACTGTGCCGTAACTTCGCTAGCTGTGTTGTGCTCACCCTTGTGAAAGCGCTGTGCAGTGGAGGTTTTGGCTCAGGCTGGGTCACCTGTGGGTTGGATGTAGGATTCTGGGAAGGCTTTCCTTTGCTGAGTGAATGTGAAATTTTCAACAACAGAGGATAATGTGACCTCAGAGTGCTCGTGGATGTTGTCCTGGCCCCAGTGCCACAGCAGTGCTTCGTAGGCGCCTTTGCCATGGGATGAGTCCAAGATGGTGTCTGAGGCTAAATTTCTTTCTTTTATAGAAACTTCTATTCAGACAAGCTTTCCCATGACTGTCAAAGTCAATGGTGTGGCTCAAGATGGAACCATGATGTACATTCACAACAAGATTCACAATCGGACAAGGACCCTCACGTGTGCGGGGGTGAGTGTGTTGGATGCTGCTGTGGCTCTGTACACCAGCACAGACCTGTTTCTGCAGAACTGAAGGCAGGGTCCATGCAGAAGCTTCTGCCCTCTGTCCTTAAGTAGGAAAAGCAGGCAGCACAGAAGACTCACCTGGTTCTGCTCACTGTTGCCCTTGAAGGTTCTTACTAATGGAGCCCGCATACGGACAAACACACATATGCCTGAGCATGTGCCTAGATGCACACTGAGCCCTGAGTGCACTTGCTCCTTGTTTCACTGTCCATGCAACTCGCTGCCTGGTGTGTCCACAGAAAGGCTGCCTTTCGGAGACCTGCCTCCGTTTCGTGGCTCTCCCATTATGTGGACTTGGGATTGTTGGTAGCAGGTGTCGAATCCCTGATCCCTGTGTGGAGGCAGAGTGCTCAGGCCTCTTAGCGAGTGTGCTTCCTTTTGGGCATCTAAAACACGAGGGTCCAGAGTGGGAGACGAACCCTCACTTTTGAGCTCATTGGTACCATGTTTAGTTCGAAATCTATAAAGATTCAGAATTCACTTGCTATGACAGCAAGGAGGTCACACCAGGGCTCAACAGGCTCCCAGAAACACAGCGAACCTGGCGGCAGTGCATTTGCTTAGAGGACCAGACAAGGGTGTCAGAGACAGGATGTGTGCCTAGTCTGTGCAAGGCATAATGCTGAATACCTTCCGTAGGTTACTCAGTAATCTTCACAGCAGGTGCATGGGGGAGTGACTGTAATTAGAGCCCATTTCGAGGGTCAAAGCCATTGTTCCAGGTGACACAGCTAGTAAACGGAGGGACTAGGCTTGAGGCTGTGTTTTTTTATCCTACAGATCACAGGCTCATGGTGTATCATGCTTCATTTCTGACAGTAAAGATGCTAGCCTGTTTGTCCTGACAAGTAAATGTGGAGCCTGACACAGGGCCAGACTCCTTCTCTGCTCCCTCTCTGCGAGCCGGGTCAGGACCCTGGCTGGAGGGTGCAGAGCTGGTGCAAAAGCGAGCCATGCTGACAGTGCAGCCCTCTCCAGCAGAGCTGTGACCGGTGGCTTTCCTGGCTATCCATCACAGTCCAGGTGGTATCTAAAGAGGGCCAGAGGTAACTGGCCTCTTAGTCCTCCTCCTGCCTCTGACCTGCGTCAGCAGCCTGGGTTAGCATCTAAAGAGTATTATTCTCGTCTGTGACCAAGTTGGGGGCGAGCTCCACTGTACCTGTCTGGAGAGAGGTGAGGATCACAGTGACTCACATGAGGAGCAGAAGATGTTTATACCTGTGGGAGGCGTCTGTGCAACCCACCTGCATGTGTGCTGGTGTGGACAGGAGGCATGGCAAGTATGGAGGTCAGGGAGGGCCACAGCAGGCTAACATAGCAGCTGGCCTGGCCTTCTCTTTTCCTCAGGCAAGAATGGGCCAAGTCGTGCCTTTGGCAGCATTTGGCACCGGATAGGCAGCTGTTCATTGCTGTTGCTGTGGCTGGCTTAACACCTCACCCTGTAAGGGGTCTCCTAGCATGTGGGCTTACTGTTTCAGAATCAGGGTTGCTGCCCCTCACCCACCCCAAAGCCAGGGCTTCAGGAGGAGCCAGGCCACATGGGGGTGCTGGCTGCATGTTGCACCTGGACAGTGGCCACCATGACATTTCTGTTGTTGCTGCCTGCTCTACTTGCTGATCCTGCCTCAGCTTACACTGTCACCCCTTGAGAGCAGCTCTCTTCTGTGTTTTGTCTACCCATCTCTCTCCAGCCCTCAAGGACCACTGTCCTATGTTAAGAAAACATGGAGTCTTGGTATTGTAGAGGTATTTACCACTCTCCTTGAATACATTTTTTTTTTTTTTTTTAAGTGTATGTGCTGCCAGAGTGAGCACAATTTTTTTTTTTTTTGAGTGAAGAAAAAACATGGTCAGGCCCTGGGTAGCAAGCTCGTCTTCCCCTTGCAGAAGGAACAGCTGAGTTCCTCTTACCAGGGGTGTTGCAGCCAGCATTAGAGCCATGGCTTGAATTTGAGACCCATGGCTTCACATGGGTTTTTTGAGTATGAAAGTATATTTAACCCCATCAGTAACTCTTCTTAAAACATCCTCTGAAAATTGAGTAATGTTCTTATCCTTGTAGGAAATTATAGAGATCCTGCTCTGGCCTTGTTGTCCAGAGAAGTCCACATTTGTAATCCCAGAGAAGGCTTCCTGCAATCCTAGCAAGTAAATTCCAATCTGCCACTTCCAGTGCAAGCTACAGTGAGAATAAAGGGGCAGACACTCATTGGTAGTTGTGACGAGTCATGGAGATCGCAAGTCTCATCAGAATAGGGGCTACCAGCGACAAAAGCCATGACCCAGGGCCAAACCCAGGTTTTATTAATTTGTGTAAAGGGGAGTGGCTCAGGGTGGAGTGACTGCGAGAATGGCAGGAAGTAGGTGAGTGCCGTGAACTGGGCCAGGTAGGAGGCAGAGTAGCACCTCCGCAACATGCAGAGAGAGGTATGTAGAAAGTCCGGGAGTCGGGGACAGGTGGCCTCTGAGTTTGGAGGAACCTGCCTAGCTCCGTTTGAGGAGTGTTTTGTGTTTCTAGCTTGTGCTTCACGCGTGGCCTGAGCCTCAAGTCTCAGCCACCACAGGCCTCACTGCACCATATGAGTCAGAAGCTTTAGGCGGGCATCACTGCTGGTCCCATTGCTTCAAAGGCTGCACCTCAGGGCCTGGGCTCAACCCATTTGCATTGCCTAAAGCCAGTTCAGGCTGTAGAGTGTTACCTTCACCAGCTCTGTACACATCAGTCCCCAGAATGAGGGCAAGGTTTAGCCCAAGAGGAGACAGATGGTCTTCTTTCAAGAGAGCTGTCCCAGTGATCATCCAGGAAGTGCTTCTCTGTCCAGCAGAAATATGTTCACTGGTTTTGAAAGAAACCTGCAGCTTGGATGAGATGAAGAATACAGAGAGGTGGAAAATGGGAAGGGGCTGAGGGGCACAGGGCAGCCCTCCCCACCGAGTGCACTGGGCTGTGCCGAGGTCTGTGGCTGCCAGTGTGGCCGAAGGCCTTGAGACTTTTCGGCCTTCACACTGCTGTGAGCCTTGCACACTCACTTCTGGCTTTCCCTCCTGTCTCGGGGGAGCACTACCTGGGGGGTGTCTGTTTTCTTGCCCTGACATTGAATTTGGAAAGCTAGGACAGAGCCAGCTGCCCTGTTCAGAGCCAGGGCACCAACAGTGGCACTTGGAAAGGCACAGACGTTCTGAGCAGTGGTTGGGTCACCTTGTGGCATAGAGAGAGGAAGGACACATGCATGATTGAAGGCATGCTGGCTGTGTGGCAGGGCTGGCACAGACCCTGTGTGTGTCTGCATCCCAGAACAAGGGCTTGTCCTCCCATGCCCTCCCATGGGGACAGCCAAGGAGGAGGCAGAGAACAATTTCTGATTCCCAGGAGGGCCTCCTGGCAGACCATACAGCTTACACAATGACATCATCCTCTGTGCCTGTTCCCACAGGCTTGGCTTATGGGGTTAGGGCAAGAGAAAGGCTCTTCATAAGGAATGACAAGCAAAAGGGGAGGAAGGAAAGTGTGGTGCCTGCTCTGTATATGCACTGTGGTCGCAGCAGGACTGGTAGGCTGCAGCAGCTGATCTGTGGCTCCCTTGTGTGTCACTGTGTTTACAGAAACATAAGGTTTGTGTTGATGCGTGGCCAACAGTTCTATGCAGGTGGTGTTATTTTCAGTCATCCACAATACGGCGATTCTAATTATTACACATTGTACCTTACATTTCAGAAAACAGCCATTTGGCACTTCCTCTCTAGGACCTATTCGTGCCTAGTGTCTGAGTTTTCTGAGGTTTTGGCGAATTCTCTGAAGAAGATGAGTGTTAAAATGTGTTACATGAGGGTCAGTTGGTAGGAAGGATCACCTTACAGCTTTAAAGCCATTGATGTTCTTTGTGTTTGCAGAAATGTGCAGAAATCATTGTGGCTCACCTTGGCTACTTGAACTACACCCAGTACACGGTGACTGTGGGATTCGAGCACCTGCATCTCCTTGTCAAGGAGATGAACTTCACAGTGAGTACACTGGGGGCGCACAGGCTTTCGTGTGGCTCTGCTGGCTGATTCCAGCACAGCACGCCGCCTAGTGAGGTTATTTTGGACAGGAAAACCCTGACTTCTTATGTGTGTAGAACTATTAATAGCTTGGGGCAGCAGTGTAGAAGTTGGAAAAACCTTAGGTGTGACGTGAATTAGAATCTTATAGTCCCCAGTGTGAAGGGCCGGAGGACTCACGTGTTGGCCAGCTGTCCCGTGCAGGAGGCCTGCTCTACTTCGGGAGGGGTCTTCAGAGCCTCGGGAGAGGAGGGCACTGTGCGGATACATTGTCCTTCCCTGTGTCTTGCTGAAGTCTACCTCTTTGTCCTTCAACTCCCTCAGAGTCCATGTGACCCGCAGCGTGAACAGGGATGAGGGTTTCAGGTTGCACAGATGGACTGTGTTCAAATCCTGGCCCCGTTGTTTACCAGATTGTCTTTTTTGAGCCTCAGTTTATCTACCTGTAAAACAGCTGCTTTGTTCAGTTGTATTTAATGAAACTGGTGAGGGATAACGGGGTGGGGGGGCTCGTTTTGTGTAGTGCTTTCCAGGTGTCAGTGGCTAATGCTATAATGTTAAACAGGTTCTATGAGCATCTTGGGCTTCTGAAATTCTCTCCTACGTAACCAGTTGATTTTCTTATCAAGGCCTACCTGCTACAAGTTCAACAGAGATGACATTAGATTGGAAACTAGTCACTGCAAATTGACTAAATTAACATCCTAAGAACCTAGCTTGAAAACATACATTTGGGGCCCAGGGGTAGGCTATAGTGCAATTTCTTCCTATGAATAGTTTTTTGGTACCAGGGATCAAACTCAGAGCTATCTCCCTGGCTCCTAGATTTCTTTAAAAAGCTTTATTGAGATATAATTTATATACCATAAAATTTACTCTTTTAAAGTATATGGTAGCCAGGCATGGTACATGTATGTAAGTGCAGCACTTGGGAGGCTGAGGCAGGAGTATTTCTGTGAGTTTAAGGCCAGCCCGGACCTCATAGCAAGACTCTGTCTTAATAAACAGAAAAGCAAACCATGATCAGCCAGATAGCTCAGCAGACTAAAGCACCTGCTTAGGAGGAATTCAGGCACCAGGGTTCGATCCCAGACACCACAAGCTGTGTCAGCGCCACCCTGGGACACACTGAGACAGTGACTGAGACGGGACATGATGGTGCATGCTTCTAATCCCAGCACTTGAGTAGCTGCAAACAGGAAGATCACTACAGGTCTGATCTACGTAGTGAGATCCTATAGACCCTGTGCTAAATATATATATATTTTTTTAAAAGAAAAGAAAACCAAAAAAAGTGTGTGGTTCAGTCGTGTTGTGTATATTCATGGTTGTGCAGCTGATACTACTGTGTAATTCCAGCATGTTTTCATCACTCCTGGAAGAAACCTGTTAATTGTTGCCCACTGCTTGTTGTAGTCACTTTCTTGTCCCTGAGACATGGTATCTGACACCCACAACTTAAAGAAGGAGAGGTTATTTAGGCTCAGGTTTCAGTCCATGGAAGTTTGGCTCTAAGGAGGGCAGCGTGACAGGCTTAGGCAGAGGAGAGCTGTCTGTGGCATGACAGCCACCTCTGAATAACATGTTAGCTGTGAGTTCCCCAAAGCCCCACCTTTGAGTGTATGAGGGTTTTGGGGGGCATCTAGCTGTTAAACCATAACATTCTGTTCCTGGTCCCCAAAATCTCATGTATATCACCTAGTGCTGCTCATGGTGTGGCAGACAGAAGTAGAAAGCGAGAGAGGAGTGGGAAGGATGTCGCCCTGCTTCCTGTCTGCCATGCCCTCCTGTCCTGGAGCCAACCAACTGTGGACCAAAACTGCATCAAAATAAACCTCCCGCCTAAGTTATGGGTGTTGGGTGTTGCGTCTGAGTCTTGAGGTAAGTGAGGAAGACACCTCCTCACCATTGCTGCAGTCACCACTCCTGTTGCACTGGCTGTTGGCCCAGTCAGGACAGCTCCTGTGAGTGGAGTCAGAGGAGGTGGCCTTGTGTGAGCAGCTGCTTTACCTTAGCATGCTGTTCCCCAGGCTTGTTCACAGGGTTTAGAGCATCAGCACTTGTTTCCATTTTTCCCCCTGAATAAAATTCCATTGTGTGAATGGACCACATTTTGTTTCTCCATTCACCAGTTGATGGGCATTTTCCATCTCTATATGTCTATATTATATCTATATGTTTCTATCGCTATGTCTGTATCCATGTACAATATACTGCATACCTGATAAAGGAATTATTCATCCCCCTGGGAGAAAGAGTAGGACAACATGCAGTTTTGTTAGGCTTGACACTTGGAGCTGTACATTATTTAAAGCTTATAAATGGTTTATTTCTGGAATTTTCCAGTCAGTATTTTTAGACCATGTTGACAGAAGGTAACTGGAATCGTGGTGTTTCCTCAAGATAGCTGGTGAGGGGGCTGCTGGGTGGGGGTAACACTCACCTGCCGTGCCTTTTACTGGCTGTGCCCACGCACACACACAGGGCTCTGGACCTGCCTTCTTTTTTTTTAAATTTTTAAATTTTATTTTATTTTTCTTGTTTCAGAACTTTTGTTTGTTTGTTTGTTTATTTTTATGGCTGGCTCAGCCTGCCCTGAGGGCAGGGCTGGCGAAGCATGTGGTGCCAGGGATCAAACCGCAGTCCCTGCAGCCGCCCAAGCTTTCTTAAGCAGGCGCTTTAGACCACTGAGCCATCCTGCCGGGCCCCTGGACCTGCCTTCTTGAAGGCCGTTTTTACTTACCTTCTTGTAGGTCTCCTAAGCTTCTGTGATGCATGCTCTGTGCATCCAATGGGGCCTTCACGGTTTATCTGGGCGTGTTTTCCTCCAAGGGTTTCTCAGCATGCCCTTTGAGTGACACTCTGTAGCCAGCTGTTTGTGGCTATGTTCCTCCTTTATCTTCCTAAACTATGACCTTTGTGGGATGAAGTTACAACAGCCTCTGCTCCTGGCCCTAGGGCAGGCAAGCAGGCCGCCGGCCGTGTTTGATAATGGATGTCTTGAACATTGTTCTCCTTCTGTCCCCAGATAGTTCTCTAGAGCATCTTTTACATTGTTTTGAAGGTCTGGGAAGTGTGGGATGTGAATTGGGTCCCCATTCCAGGAATTTTGCTCACTGCTTTTTACATCTTTGGATCTGAAGAGTGACTCTCCAATACATGCTCCCCACCCTCTGGTGTTCCTGATACTGTTGGTGCGTTTCAGAGGGTTCTGAGAATGTAGAAGGCATTTGTTCTCTGCTGAGGAATTAGCTCCTGAAGACAGTCTTCCTAGTTATATTTTTCTCAAAATTCACATCTGCATAGGATTGGATGTTGTTATCTTTGCCTGCGAAAAGTTGAAGGAAGTCCCAAATGGGGTAGATGTGTGACCCAGGCCACAGGCCTAGGAGTGTCTTAGTGTGAGGTGACCTAGGACAGTGACTGGGTGCTGGTTCCCGATGTAACTTCATAGTCTCACAAGGCAGGCCCAGCCTCTGAGAAACAGAGATGGCTTTGTGAATCTTTTCTGGGGATTTTACGCTTTATTTCCTTCCGTTTATTTTACATTTTAATTTCAAGTGTATATTTGAGAGATTAAAAATAAAAACAGAAACCACCCTTGTTTCATAGAATCAGGTCCTTATGGTACACCCGGAAGGGTCTCCAGGCTGGTGTTGGCTTCTCATGTGCTGCTCGGGTGCTGGCTGATCTTACCCACAGTCCTCTGACCTTCTGCCCTGCTGAACTCAGTCTGGCTGGTGGGCTGGTGGGCTGGAGTCTGCAGTCTGCAGCAGAAGGACAAGGTCTGTCTCTGGGCAAGGAAGGAAATAGTCTCCTCAGCCCTGGCACAGTGAGCTGCAGGCTGAGCTGTTCCTCTGCTCTGACTCTGAGGAGCACATGGACTGCCAGAGGCTGGGTGGAGGAGGTTTTGTCCAGAGGCACAGGACTGGATCAAATGTAGCAAAGGCATCCGAGGCCCCTGTGTGTTGAGCATCAGATGAGTGCTTGGGCCCCCATTTCCTCCAGTTAACCATACTTCAAAGCCAAAATGTGTATTTTTAGCTTTTGCTGCATGAATGAATCATTATTTTCTAGCATTAGTTTTAAAAATACATCCTGTTGCTCGATAGAATCTTAAGACAAAATACCCATTCTTCAAGGGAATCCATAGTTCTTTTCTGCCTTTTTTTTATGGTTCTTTCTTAAGAATTACAGTCTCGTGAGGGTGAAAAACAGGATTTCATCACTCCTCACTTTGACCATATTTGGCACTTATTCTGGTGGTAGCGGCTCTGTCTTCTCTTCTAGAGCATGCCTTATACTATGACTTTTCTCGTAGGACATGTACTCTCATTCTTTCTGTTGGGTATCCTGTTCACCTGACCCTCCTCCACACTCAGAATCACAGCTGTAGTTATTCTATAAGTGACATGAAGCTGTCATCAAATTTCACCACTATAACAGTATTTATGATAGTTATGTTTTCAATTTATAGTAGAAATTATATGTGTCTGTCTGTCTGGGAATTGAACCCAAGGCCTTCTCACTAAGATACATCTCCAGCGCTTTTATAAATGTTTATTTTGAGAGGAGATCTCACTAAGTTGCTTAAGCTGCGCTTGAATTTGCATGTCTCTGGCCTCAGCCTCTGAGAGCACTGGTGTTACTTGTTTGTGTCATCACACTCGTTAGAAGTCCTTGCTTATTGCACCTCTGATGTTTGTTAGGCACTGAGTTAACATTTTATGCGCATTATGTAAATGTCATGCTAATTCTGCAAAGTAGGTAGTGGCACCTCATCTTATGGAGGGGAGACCCGAGGTTCCTGGCTGCATTAGTATGCAGCTGGGCAGTGGAGGAGCTGGCACGCAGAATCCACACTTGCTTGTTGGCTGTGGGCTGCGCTCTGCAGTCAGCACAGTTGTTAGCTGTTGGCTTTGGCTTGATACTTTTACTGGGAGAAGTATTTGACACGCAGTGAAGTGCACATATCTAAAGCATGAAATTGGACGCATGTTGATGTACATGAGGCCTGGGGAACCATCCTCATGAACAGGGTACTGATGATGGGCCCCTATTACCACCCATCCCCCCTAAAGATCTTTCCCCACTTCCTCTTGTCTTGTCTCATCCCCGGGCCAACACTAATTTGCCTTCATTACAGATTCATTCACATATTTTGGAATTTTCATAAATAGGGTATAGTTTATGGGGTATGTACAGTAATACAATATGTATAGTACATACCCTTTCGTCATTCTTTTGAGATTAATTGGCGATGTTAAGTATAGCTATAGTTTTTTTTTTTTTTTTTTTTTGAGACAGGGTCTCGCTGTGCAGTTGAGGCTGGCCTTGAGCTCACTTTTGTAGCCCAGGCTGGTCTTGAACTTGCACTAATCCTCCTGCCTCAGCCTCCCGAGTGCTGGGATTACAGGCATGCGCCACCACGCCTGGCCTACAGTTCTTTTCTTTTTTCTTTTTTATTCCTGCTGGTAGACATTTGGCTTATTTCCAGTTTGGGAGTTTTATAAAGAAAAGCACTATGAACATCTTCTGCGTGCGTGTCTCTATTTCTTTCGGACGAATCTTGGCAGTGGAGTGCCCGGTCGGATGGTTGAGCCCTGACTTAGGTGGATGTCGTGTTGTCCCGCACCCCACAGGTAGTGTGCATGAGGGCTCCAGTTTCTTAAACCTCTGTCTGTCTTTGAAAATGTTGCTTATTGGCTTCTGGCTGTAAATCTACGATCATCCTAATCTTTGTCTCGATTTCATCCTCTGAAATAATATACCCTTTTTTTCCCTTTCCACCTTCTCTTAAGCTTCTTCTAGTTTACTTACGCAATTTGATTGCAGTGTTCCTTGAAGTCCTTTTCTTCATGTTTCTTAAGCTTCAATGAGCTTGGATTGTGAGTTTATAGTTTTCTCACCTTTGCGGAAACTTTAGTCATTAATTCAAATATTTTTCTGTCTTCCTCCCACCATGGCAGATTCTGGGACTCCTGACACATTTCTGCTGCCCCTTGCAGCTTGCGGTACTCTGTCTTTTGCTTTTTCCTATGTCTTCAACATTCACTAATCTCTAATCTGCCATCTTCCGCATCTCTGCTGAATATGTTGAGCCTGTCACCTACTATCTTAGTGTCCTTATCTGCTAGCTCTGTCACTTTAATTTCTGGATTGGTTTGGGTGGATTCAGGTTTTTCCTTATTATGGTCTGTATTTACTTGTATTTTTGTGTTTTTAAATGCAGTGCTGGAGATTGAACTCTGAGCCTCCAGAATGTGAGGCAGGTGCTCTACCACTGAGCTTGCCCCCCGACCCCTCTCTGGTAGTTTCAGAGCAGATGTTGGTCGTTGCTAGGTTTTGTTTTCTCACAAATGTTCCTAAGCTTTGCTTGGAGATGTTATCTGTTATGTACAAATTCTTGGATCTTTTCAGGCCTTAATTTTAACTTTGCTGGGTGGGACCTAAGCAGCATTAAGTTTCAGTCTGACTTTGCCACCATGGCAGCAGCAGTGTGCATTCCTGGAAATGCAAATTTGCTCTCATGGGAACAGATGGCACCACTGGCCCTGTGAGAGGCTTGTGCCTGCCCCAGTTTCTGCTCACACCTGGGCTCTGGATGGAGATGAGGTAGGGTGCCTCTGGCCAGGTCGTGGGGCTTTTCTTTCCAACACTCAGTCTATGGAGGGCTCCCAGCTATTGGCTCACAACCCAGGCAGAGCACGTGGCTCTCCTTGGGCTTCCGGATGACTGAGGACATCTAGGGGACACCTTGTTCCCTTCAGCCAGTCATTACGTCTCTTGACTGCTGTCTCAAGTCCTGTGTCTTAAACTGTTCACACGTAGAATGAGTGTGTGTGTGTGTGTGTTTAGTGTTTCATGTAAATCTGCGTGGCTCTTACCTTCTGTGAGGTGGAGGTGGGTTATTAAAATTGCTGAGATGACTTCTACTCAGTGTGTGTAAATGATGGCTCATTGGTCCTGCGCAGTGCTGTGTTTGGGTATGGCTGTGAGTCTGGCTTGTGACCAGGCCTGCTAGGCCTCCTGCCTTGGACAGGTGGCAGCTGCACTCTTGGCTCATGCAGAGAGCAAGGACCTGCGCAGTCAGCAGCGCTGACCGGTGTCACTGCAGTTTACTTTCCTGGTTTCAGATTCATATTTACATGCTTTACTAAACCTTCATAGAAAATTCGATTCACAGGTTTGTATCTTACAAAAATCTTTGTAGATGTAGCTCAGTGCAGAGATTCTGGGTACAGTCCCCAGTACTGGAAAAACATAAATATTAAATTTTAGCAGCATATAGGACAGCATAAAGAAAAAGCATTTAAAAGTTAAAATTTCTGGGCTAGGTGTCTTTAATCTTAGCATTTAGGAGGCTGAGGCAGGATGATTACTGCATGTTTGAACCAGCCTGAACTACATAGTGAAACCCTGTCTCATAAATAAATACAATAAAATTGCCTCAAGCCTCAGATTTAGAGGAAACTGTTGCAAGAGGTCCAGTGTATTTCCTCTTAGCTGCTTTTTTAAAAAATCTTGCATTATTTCTCCTACTTTGCGTTTCAGTGGAAGACATACAACCCTGCGTTTTCCCAGTTGGAAATTTGGTTCCGCTTTGTCTTTGTGGTGCTCACCTTCATTGTCACTGTGAGTACCATTTGCTGGGGGGAGGGCAGCCAAGTCCCAGCGAAGACAAGGCTGCTCTGTCGTGGTCCCCAGAGAGCAGTCTACTCAGAAAGTTCTCCAGCCGTACGGTCTGCGACAGCAGGCTGGCCTAGTACTATTGGCCATTCTGTGTGGCAGGGCAGCCAAGATGCTGCATGCAAAGAGCATGATGTAGATCATTTAATTAGGACCCCTGTCCCTTTTATGTGAATGTCTGTCAGAGTGCAGTGACAAATGCCACTGAACCTGTGTGGAGATTCTGTCTTACCTGAATGACTTCTGCAGGTGCAGATACAGCCTTTGTTGGCCTTTTAGGTTTGAAAATTGTTCAAGAAGTTTCAGTGTCTTGAGTTTTTCAGCAGTAAGGCTACAGAGAAGTGGTTTGAAGTGGCGTGCTTTGGGTTCACTTGTGTCAAGGAACACTAACTTTGGGGGAATGCTTTGTCCCTAGGAACATAAGGGCACCCCACAGGGCCAGCGTGTGAAGAGGATTTATGAGTTAGACACCTGTGCTGTATTTAGTGATCAACCTCCATCTGCAGGATAGCATGCTGTCTTTTCTGGCTGGTGTGAAATCTTCACTGTTTCTGTAGGGCTGCCTGGTGCCTGAGATTCTGCTGGGGTCCAAAGACTGGCATTCGAAGCCTTAAGTATGTTTTTTTGAAAGGGCAAACTAGGCCTGAGCCTTAGCAGATAACTTGCTCTGGGGAAATGGCCCAGGAAATCCAGATTGCCTAGAGAAAAATAAACACATCACCCCCTCCCCCCACCTGATCATCACAGATTAAATACCATGTTAATGTGGCTTAAGGACACTTCCCAGGGCCCTCATAAGTTCTCCAGGAAGCCATCTGTAAAACTGCCTCATCAGATGCTCAGGCCTCTTGGTGGGGTCCTGTACCGATGTCCCTGTACCTGGGGAATCTGTGGTTGTCATCTGAGAGTGAATCCAAGAAGCAGCCTTTCCAGAGAGAAGTGAAACCAGGGGTGTGCTTTCCTTTTGCAGGGAATTTACAGCCACTCTGTTCCTCCTCCTCGCCCCTGTGAGAATGTCTGTGACCTGTTGCACCTGTGGTTCCTGTGCAGCTGCTACCCCTCTTGTGTCAGAGTCATTGATGCCCCTTGACCACAGTAGTTCACTCAACCAGCCCTTCCCCCAGCGCATCTAGCCTGGCCTGTGGAACTATGAGGGGTGGGGGCTGTACCTGATGGGGAGGTGGGGTGTGAGCAATCTCCAGTGTCTATTTGCTCTCCAGTGCCTGTTTGCACATTCCCTGCGCAAGTTCTCCATGAGAGACTGGGGCATCGAGCAGAAGTGGATGTCTGTTCTCCTGCCACTGCTGCTGCTATACAATGGTGGGTACTGTTGTTACCCTGGCCCTTTCCCCTTTCGTACTGCAAGCTGGCAGGCATCCTGGAGGTGGCCTGGTCCCAGAGACCCCAGAGGGAGGAGCCCGTGGGAGCCCCTGGCAGTGTGTTTGGCACACTGCTGCTTCCCAGGTGCCATTTTGCACAGGCCACGGCAGATGCTCAGGTCTTTAACACAGCTACAGGCGCAGCAAGCCTGGAACTTGGCTGATGGTACCCACGCAGTTGCTCCAGAAAGCTTTTGCTTCCTTGGGATTCCAGGCCTGTGGGAGGAGCCAATGCAGGGGCAGACGGCTCTCTGTGGTGATCCCTACAGCAATCTGTTCAGCGGCTTTTAGGCATTTTGAAAACAAAATAGCAGCTGGGCATAGTGACATATGTCTTTAATCCCAGCACTCTGGGAGGCTGAGGTAAGAGGATTGCAGGCTTGAGCCCAGCCTGGGCACATTAGTGAATTACCAAGAGCCTGCCTCAAAATTAACAGTGAAAAAAGGGCTGAGCACATAGCTCAGTGCAAAGGGCTTACTCCCCCATAGCAGAAAAAAAAAAAATTCAGAGAACAAATATAGCCTTTGATTCCTTGACTTTCCTGTGGCTGTGACTGGAGAGACACCAGCCTGGCCTCGAAGAGCCTGGGCTGTGGTTGTTGCTGCCAGTCTAGGGCTCGTCCGTGTTTCTGTCTTTTGCCTTCCAGACCCATTCTTCCCCCTCTCCTTCCTGGTGAACAGCTGGTTCCCAGGGATGCTGGATGATCTCTTCCAGTCTGTGTTCCTGTGTGCCCTGCTGCTCTTCTGGCTGTGCGTGTACCACGGGATACGGGTCCAGGTAAGCTGTCAGGCAGACCTGCCTTCCCAGATGCTCCCAGAGACCCTGCAACACAAGTGGAACTGTGCAAAGCCCCTTGCTCCCGCACCGGCAGGCAGCAGGCTGCACACTATGTAGGAGTGCTCTGTTGGGGTGGTTAGCATTGTGCCAGAAATGCTAACTTTATATTCTGTGTGTCTTGCCTTTCTTTAGGGAGAAAGAAAATGTTTAACTTTTTATTTACCTAAATTCTTCATCGTTGGACTATTGTGGCTGGCTTCTGTCACTCTAGGAATATGGCAAACGTGAGTGATTGTTTGGTGCAATGGGTCCATCCTGAAGAGCAGTGACAGAGCTGGGAAAACCTGATCTGATGGGGCTTGTGGTTTTACCCAGAAAGACTGTCAGTGGGGATCTCTCCCTTAGAGACTGTCGTGTTGGCACGATGCTGGGCTAAGCTGCCCACTGCCCAGCAGACATTCTGGGTCCTGCCAGTCTCTTGCTTACATCTCCAAACCTTCTGAGCCCTGGCTTTATCCTTTTAGTATCACTGCTTCGGTAAGCGGTGCCACAGCAGATGCCTGGGTCACAGCCTGGTACCCAGGCAGCATTGAAGTTTCTAATCAGGATTGGCTACCATGTGACAATCAGACTTCACCCGCCTGCTCCGCTTCATGCTCTTGCTTCCCTGGCAGCTCAGCTGCCTGTTTTCCTTTTGAAATCAATTTCACAGGAGTCAGTCTTTACCTCCGTTGCTTTCTTTGTGTCTTACCTCACAGCACCAGCGTGCCAACATGAAGAGCTCTCACACTTGCAAGAGCAGGGAGGCCTTTTTAATGCAAAGTGCAACCTCCCTGGGCTGGGGAATGTGCCTAATTAGTAGTATCAGGTGCTTTTTCAACGCAAAATACGAAATTTAGAATTTCTCACAAATTTATGATTGCTTTTTAAAAAATTCTTTGCTGTTGTCTCAACTGGTTTACATTAAGTTTTTAAAAAGCCAGATGAGAGAAGTATAAAATAAAAAGTGAAGGGGCCAGCAAGATGGCTCAGTGGTCTAAAGCACCTTCAGAGGAAACTTAAGGCAAGTGCTGCGACCGCTCCTCGATCCCTGGGACCACATGCTGCGCGCACCCCCACCCTAGGGTGGGTTGAGCCGGCCATAACACAAACAAATAAATGAGGTTTAAGAGAAATAAATTTTAAAAATCTCTAAAAAAAAAAAAAGTGAAGCTCATTACTAATGTGTGATTTTTAATATCATTTTTTAGAGTTAATGAGTTACATGACCCAATGTATCAGTATCGAGTGGACACTGGAAATTTTCAGGTAAAATATGTTAATGAAGCCTGAGAACCTTGTTTTGAATGCCATCTTAGGAAATAACCCATTTTGTAATGTAAAATGTACTATCAACACGATTTTCCTAATGAGCTATTTGGGAAGGGCCCTAAATAAGTCAAGGGTGGAAAATTTGGGAGATGTGTTTAAATAACATAAAAAATAGGCCTTAGTAACTGTTTTGATTCCCAGTCTGGTTTCTGGTTGAAGTGCCAGAGTGCAGAAGGTGTGGCAAGTCTTAGGGCGACTAAGAAATCATTCTCATGCAATGCCACCATGTAAAGGTTTTCAGGGTAAGTGGTGCATCTCCAGCAATGGCAAACCTTTCAGAGCTTTCAGTAATGCAGCCTGCTGCAGCACATGTGACATAGGTTCGCCATCACTGGCCTAGGCGGTGTGACAAGTGAGCGAGAGGTCACCCTGGGGCCATGCATGGGACAGTGCCCTGTGTCACAGTCGTAACATTCTTGTTGCTCTTACAGCAAAGGTCCCACCAGTTTATTTCATGTGTCCTGGCTATGCCGCATCCTGGGCACAGCTGGAGTCAAGCCTTGGGCAGAGTGCTGGACTGGAGATGTGGCCTGGGGAGGAACCTTGGGGTCACACTAGATGGCATGAGTAATGTCATGAGTAATTTTGCTACAGCATAAGACTGCAGGCAGAGTTGCTCGACATGCAGCACTTCTGAGGGTGGCTTTGCAGGAGGTAGTGAGATCCTGCTGTTTTGTGGGCAGTGTAGGGAGTGGTGAGGTGGCCAAAGGGATCCACTGTGTGTGGACAGACATTGGTGTGTGCACCAGGAGAGGTCTGACTGCTGATTCTTGGCCAAAGTCCAGCGGGAGTGCTGGTCCTCTGAGCTGGTGGCATCGCAGGCCGAGGCTGTCCCAAATATTTAGGGGAGACTGAGAGGTGCAAAGAGCAGTGGCCACACCATGGAGATGAAGGTGAGGAGTGGGATGGCAAGAGGCCAGAACACCCTCATTGGGGCAGGGCCCAGCGGGAGGCAGCAAGGGGGAGGCTCAGGCCCCACAGTCAAGGGCCGCGCTGCAGGTGCGGTTTTGTAGTCAGAAGAGGTCACGGAAGGAGAGGAAGGAGGTGCAGGTCCCACAGCGAAGATTCAGCGGCACCCAGGACAGGCTCCTGGTGAATGAAGCCCCAGCTTTAGGTAAAATAACAGCAGTTCATGCTGATCTGCTGTTGCCAAGGCTTTCGTCTGCCACCATCCCTGTTGTGTTCATGTGGGGGAGCTCGGGGCAGAGAAGGCCTGGAGCCAGGAGCAGCAGGGTGTATGTGACTGCTGGAACAGGGGTAGCTCCAGCATTGGGGCCAGGTGACCAACATCCCCAGAAGTCCCAAGAGTTGGCGCTTCCTCCTTCCTGGTCTTCATTTTCTCATCTGTGAAATGGGGCAGTAATGGAACACACACCTGCCTCCTAACACCGTCTGTAGAGCACATGGCCCAGTGACAGCATCTGGAAAGCCACAGGTGAAGCCTGTGCCCAGGGTTGTGGGTCAGCCCTTCCCTTCCTGGGCAGGCTGTCTAGGAGCTGATGTGTGCGCCTGCATCTGTTCCTGAAGGACTCAGTAGAGATCAGAAGTTGCTGGGGTGCTTGCAGCAGCTAAGTGTACCAATTTATTTGATAGTGGAGAAAATCAAGCCTAGACCATAGCCATACAGGTCCCTTAAGGCAGAAGTAGAATCTGGGTCCCTGACCTGTACCCTTGTTCTCTGTTGTGACTGTGAAGGGGAATTCTGCATGGAAAACAGGAAAGGGATGAGAACCCCTGCTGAGAGGAGCATAGGACCCAAGGGAAAGCAGGGTCTCAGCAGAGATGGGCATTACCCGTCCCTAGCCCAGCTCTGGGTGGGGCCTCTGCTCGTCACTGGCAGTGCCAAGACTGACAGGGCTGCTGACACACTCTCCTCAGACCCCAGCTTCAGCCTTAATCCTGGAGGTATGAGCCTCTGTTCTCATTAGCAGGAGGAGACATTCATTGGCTGTCACCACTAGGCAGATGCTCCTGGTCCCAGGCCTGGGCAAGTAGCAGGCAGCAGGCATGTGGCCAAGGGGGTTGGCGCTGGCTTTTCCTCTGATGTGCAAGGGCTAGGGGTGCCCTCTGGTGGGAGTTGCCTGTGTTTATGGAGGACCTGTGCCCCATTCTGTGACCAGGAATGACCTCGGGGCTATGAGTCCTTCTGGTTGCATGTGGCTGTGTGATGCTGGGAGGAGCTGTGTGCAAGGGCACTCAGGTCTCTTCTGACTGAAGTGCCATTTTTTCCCCCAGGGAATGAAGATTTTCTTCATGGTGGTAGCAGCTGTGTACATCCTGTACCTCTTGTTCTTGATAGTGCGCGCATGCTCCGAGCTCCGCAACATGCCTTACGTGGGTGAGTATCCCTGCAGGGACCACGTGGCAGCAGTAGAGTCCCCAATGAGGCTGCCTGTGAGGGACATTGGGCCCCTGGGAGCTGCAGTAGGTCCCAGTAGATGACTTGCCATTTAGTGGGAGGCCTTTGGGGTAGAAGTCAGTGACTGTGGGTGATTTGGAGCTGTGAAAGCAGTCCAGGTGCTGTCAAGGCTACACCATACTCCTTGGTAGAGGGGGTCCCTGATCTCAGGGTCCATGCCCCGGGTCCTTCCAGAACAGGCTTGCATGAGCTCTCCTGAAGTCCCCTGGGTCCTGAGCTGCTGCCTTTTGGCAGTTCAGCCGGCTAAAGCTCAAAGGCAAAGGACTATGGGGGGTGGGGCGGGTTGGGGCAGGGGTCCTTGATGCAAGTAGAATTTGCTGAGCATGTTTCTTTTTTAGATCTCAGGTTAAAATTTTTGACAGCATTGACCTTTGTAGTGCTTGTTATTAGGTAAGACTTTATATTACAAAATTACCTTGAACTTTCATTCCATTGTCATGAGTATCTTCTGGTTGTGCATTTGTATTGAAGTGGTTTTGGTCCCATAGATAAGTCCAGTGTGGGTGTGGCTCTGGGCCTTGAGGTCCTGCTAGTGGTCTGGGGACGGAGGACAGGGATTAAAGCATGAGTTAGTGTTTCAGGTGTTGGGGAGCAGCAAGCAGTTGGGCCCAGGGAGGAGCTACTGCAGTGCTTTGCCTGTGGTGGTGCCCGTGGCAAAAGGAGTTGTTCCTTGAATAAATTCCTAATAGTTATGTGGCTGTTCAGTTTGCCTCTGTCATCCGAACTGAAAATCCAGAAGAATAACAACAAAGTTATCTGCGTTACTTTTGGTGGTTTGGATGGCAGTTATTGGATGTGAGGCTTTCCCTGATGGGAATGCCCCAGAGCCCTTGCTCTGTTCTCCACGGCCCCCCGGAGCTCCCAGGCTCTCTGAGGGTGTGGACTCAAATCCAAGTTGGCCCTCTACTTCTGGCCACAGGGATCCAGTTCTGCCTTCTAAGTGCACACAGTTTCATTCAGCAACTAAAGTCACATGAAGATGTAAGTATTTTGTCTAAATCCTTTCTCACTGTTTTTAGAGGACTCCATCCATAGCTGGCTGGGTGCAAGCCAGGAGAGCAATGGTGAAAGGTTCTGGAGGAGGAAAGCTGGGAGCAGAGAGGGGATGGGAAGGGAGATCTACCCTCCCAGGTTACACCTGCAGCGACCTGCCTCTCCCAACCAGACCCACCTTGTAACGGCAAGCCAGTTCTAATGATCTGAAATCCAGTCACTTTCAAAAGCCCCACCTAGAAGTACATGAGGCTTTGGGGGCATATCAAGATATAAATGATAACATTCTGCCCCTGACCCCCAAAAGATTTCTGTGTATCTTTATGCAAAATGTAATTAGTCTATGTGTAAGAGTTGCCAAAGTCTTCACAGTTTTCAGCATTGCTGAAAAGCCCAAGTACAAAGTCTTCTCAGAAACAAAAACACACTTTAGCTGGGAGCCCATGTATAAATTTTTTAGAAGTTAAAACACAACATAAATGGCATAGGGTAAACATTCATATTTCAAATGGAAGAACTGGGAAATAGCGTGGGACTAATGCAAAACTGAAACCCAGCAGGGCCAACATTAAGTCCTGTAGCTTCAGGTCCAGTTCCTCTGGGCAAGTTTTGGTGAGATGTAAACTCCAGATGCTGTGGACAGCCTGCCCCTGTAGTGTTCTCGGAGGCTGCACCTCTCACGACTTCTCTCTTACTGGCTTTGTGCTCATTCCTTGCGGCTTTCCTCAGATGTTCTGCATTCCTGGCTTCTCCGACTCCCTAGAGTCTCCACAGTGCCTTTGGCCTCACTGTCAAAGTTCACACACTGCCCTCTTAGGCAAACAGCCCGACTTTCTAGGCTGTCTTGTAAAATCTAGGCCGAAGCATCCTGGACTCTGTAGCTCTTGCATTCTGTATGTCTGTAAAAGCCAGCACCGCATGGATGATGTCAAGGCATTACCACCAGCTTGAATAGTAGATGGACCCCCTTGAGTGTGGACTGCAGCAACCCCAAGTACCTGGACGCTGAGCACTGTGAGTCAGATTCTGAGGAACTAATTGCTTTGGCTGCTGTCCTGGAGCATAGTGCTCTGTCTTTTCAAGTGAAAGCTTTGTAGCTGTACACTTGAACCTGAGAAGGGTAGAGTTTTGCTGATTTCTTCATGTGTCCTCAAGCCATTTTTCTTTGTTCTGATGTAAAGTAACTTAACTTGGCCTTCTTTTTAGTACTAATCACTTCAGCATCCATGTGCTGCTCTGCTGCAACTTTATAGGCCTTGACTTTACAGCATTGAAATCGCTCAGCTGTGCCATTAGCTCTTGATTCTCAATGCAGTGTTGGCTAAAAGACCCAAAAGTGGCCATGTCACAATCTGCATATTGCACTGCCTTGAAATTTCTCTCACCAGATTAGTCTGTCACCGTCAGTCTTGGTCTCCTTCAAGGTGTCAGATATGAGGAAAATGTACATGAATTTCCTGTCAGAGGGTATGACACGTGGTCTGAAGTCCATCTGCCAATGGGGTCTGTGTTCCCAACTGAAACCTCCTAAGCCTGGTCTTTCTCCATTTCTATTAACATTCTAGCTGAGATCTGACTGGAATCTCTCCTCAAGCTCCAGCTCACAGCATTCTAGGGCTTCTCTAGTTGATTTCTCCAGACATTTCCATACTTCTGTGAGCCAGTTCCAGAGGCTTCTGAACCATGTGGTTGTGTAACTCTACACCAACAACCCCACGTCTCTGGTATCAAAATTCCATCTTAATCACTTTCATGTGGCTAAGACATGGTACTCTTAATGTTAGGGAGCAGAGATTTATTTCAGCTCAGCTTTCAGGCCATGAACAACAAAGAAGAAACAGCATAGCAGAGGCAAAAGGCAGAGCAGAAGCTTTATGGTGGCTGGGAGTCAGAGCAGATGAAGCATGGGGCCCAGAAGGGAGATGCCCCCTTCCGGTCTTGTGCCCAGTCACCTACTTCTTACAAGAGTCCACATCCCAACAGCAAGGCAGCTATCACGCCCCCTGTTCCAGTCACCTAAAAGCCCCACAGGGGAGCACATGCCGTTCTTGGCAACAAACGGTAACACTCTCCCATACCCTGACTCAGGTGCCCTCACCTACATGCGCTCCCCTTCACATACTAACAGATGTCCTCACACACACTAGCACACACACTTTCACCTTCACATACCATCATACGCGTTCCCACACACACCCACTTAACATCTACATGTATCACGCACTCTAATGCAGACACATACTTTTCCACACAAATCACCACGTGTCACACTGTCACCCTCAGTCTCACAGTCCACACGGGTAGCTGCTCCTATTTCATGGCCTCCATATGACTCTCTAGGAGAGGATCTGCCCTTGTGGTCTTTAGATACGTGTTAAAGGGTTCATGTTTTTGTCCCATGAGCATTGACCAAGTGACTGTGTAAGCAGACAGGCGCCTCCCTGGTGTGGCGTTTATAGTCCACAGAGGACAGGTGGCAGCCAAGGAGATAAGTAGCATGAGGCCCAGGCAGATACGGGGACAGCAAAGGTTAGAGAGGTTCTGCGGAGGAGGAAGAGGGCCTGAGAAGATAGGGGCAGCCTGAGGGGGCAGCAGCAGGTAGAAAGAAGCTCAGCAGTATCAAAGGAGGCCCAAACTGGGGGAGAAGGTAAGGTAAGGGTGGATCCTGGGAGGTCAGAGTGGGCTCTGTGGGCCACCCAAGTAGGCAGCACTTGTTTCTGTGGTGGGAAACCCCTGGAGGGCTTGCAGGTGGAGGGAGCTAGATTGGCAGGTAGGAGGCTGGGTTCTGGTGGGAGGGTGTAGAGTTCTTCTGGGAAGGGCTGGGGGCGGCCTTGGGCATCCCTTTTACAGGGATCTTTAGAGGCCTGGGCCAGAGCTTGCTGTTTTATAACTGTGTGGGTCACTGCTCCAACAAGGAAGACCCAGTTAAATAGAAGCACCTCCCTTAAGGGAATTGGTCTGTTGCAGGAGTTGAAGTTGAAGACAGGAACTAAGGGAGAGGGAGCTGGCAAAGTTCAGGCCCTCCTGGACCTAAGACCAAAAGAACTGAGGCAGGGGGTTGTGAGGTCTGTGTGCATGTGCATATGTGTATGTGTGGTTTCCATGACTGTAAATATCAGTGGGGTAAATACATAAGTTTTATGAAGTGAGTGTCACTCCTTTCTCTGTTTTAAAATGTTATCTCCACCCATCTTTTTTTTCAGCATCGTCATCCTTTATTTAAGGTTTGGAGCACAAGTGTTACAGGACAACTTTGTAGCAGAGCTGTCAACTCATTACCAGAATTATATCCTTTTAATTGGAGACCGAGGAATATGTGTGTAGATTTGGATCCTTAGGAAGAGATGCTTCCTTGTGGCCTGTCCTCAGGAGGCTTGGGGGCACATGTGCCCTGTCTGTTCTAGCAGCCATTTCTCACTCTGGGTGGGGTCAGCAAGCCCCCCACCCCACCAGGCAGAAAGTGAGGCATGCTGGCGAGGCCAGTACCTGGGATGGTCCCCATGAGGCCAAGCCTGGATCCAAGCCCAGGCCTCAGTGCTCTGGAGCCTGCTCTGTCCGCACTGCTTTCCTTCCAGGGTGCAGGCCTGTGTGTCTGGATGTCACAGGTCCAAGGGCTGGTCTGGGTGTCAGCATGTGCTTCAATGTCCAGGCGATGCTGACAGTGTCAGTCTTGACAGCTTAGCGGGGTGAGCCTGTGTATACAGGAGGGGGCTCATGGTAGCGGGTTTTCCCTTCCCAAGGCCAGTCAGCAGCTGTTCCTCTTTGGCCCCTTGCCCTCATTCGGGTGGATGCTATGTGTATCTCTTCTTTGACCCCCTTGACGGGAATTCTGAGGAAGTCAGTCCTTAAGTGCCAGGTTCTTGCCCTGGGACTTCTTATATCCTTAGAATTAATGCATACTTTTTCAATTTTTTGTGACTTGATTTCACACTAAACTACATCAGATGCACCAGGGGTTGTTTAACCCACAGTAGGTAATGAACAATTGATCTGAGAGTCTGTTTCTGTTCTGGGTTAAGAGACCCAGGTTCACTTCCTGGCCTTTGTGTCTAAGTGACTTGGTCCCATCAGATACTGTGCCCAACAGTGGGAGAACTCCCACTGCATACTGTCAGTCCAGGTCCCACTGGTGGAAAAGTCACGGTAGCTCCTGTGACTGTACAGAGTTACTGAGGCCTCTGGCTGTGTGTTTGCTCTGGGAGTCGACCGCTGAGTTACAGCCCCAGATGTTTGTGGTTAATGCCAAAAAGGCTGGGATGATTGGGAGCAAGATGAAACCGAGAGCAGGGACAACAGCTGAACCTCCAAGCCCACTGTTCCCTCCCTTGACGGCACCACCAGCGGAATTCTTATCATTCTATGGTTTGTTGAACTTCTACCTGTACACTTTGGCCTTTGTATATTCTCCATCGAAGAATGCTCTGTATGGTAAGCCACTTCAGGTCTGGGGTACTGGCCAGGTGGCTGCAACAGTAGTCTGCACTGGTTCAGGAGTCACTAGTGGGCTTTCCATGTATGCTGGGCACCATGATTCATGGTGTTTTCTGATTGGGCAAAGAGAGACAAGGCAGTTAAGCGACTGGAGTTTGGGCTAGAACACAGCATACATTGAGCCATGTGGTGCATTGTAGCACTTGATGAATAAGTTAATTTTGTTAGTGGCTCCTGATGCAAGCAGATGCCCATCAGCCACATGAAATAAAGTCTGTGGAACACTAGGGTCCTGGCCACTCAAAGGAGAGCCAAAATGTAGAACCCCGCCCCCCAAATAAAACAAGGCAGCCCTTGCACTGGGATGAAGGATGGGAATTGCTGGGCTAGGAGCATAATGTGGTTACCTGGTATGTGGGCTTTGAAGCTGCCTGTCTTCTGAGTTTCACAGTGGCCTCATGTCAGAGAAGAATAGGCACTCCCATTTTATAGCTAGAGAAACCTAGCAAAGGCTGCTGCAGGCTGGGACAGGTTGGGAGCAGGCCTTGGGTCCAGGGGCCTGTCCTCACCCCTGTTGCCTGCATGACCTAGGGGAATGTGCATGGGGCAGTTCCTGTGTGGGGGTGCCAGTGATCACCAGTGCTGTCCTTAGGCCACTCTGTCAGGCTGCACAGCGGCCACCTCAGAGCTCAGCAAAGAGGCTCCTGGGTTGACAGCTATGCCCATAGGAGCTGGGGTGGGCAGCCAGCTCTTTCAGACATTTTGCTGGGCTAATAATAGCTTGCTTGAGATGAAAAGGCTGTTGTTGGTTTTCAGAGTCCCAGTTGAAAGACAACCCAGCATTTTCCATGCTCAATGACTCGGATGACGATGTGATCTATGGGTGAGTCAGGGTCGTGTTGAGCCACTGTGTGGGGTGCCAGCTCATGGGGAGGCACTTCATGGGGTACGCTTCACCAGGCTTTGAGTGGGTGCTGAATGAGTGTCTTCAAGGTGTTAGGCGTCACCTGGAGTATCATCTTATTCCATGGGTGTTTTCACATGGTTTGGGCTTTGCTTTAGTGGCATCCTTTGCAGAAAACTTGTAGCACATGGTGACCATAGAAAAAGCAGTTTTCTGGTCAGATGGATGCTCAGCATTGCGTGACAGAAGTGAGCAAGATCAGGTGGTGACAACCCTGAGCAGGAAGCTTTGAAATGAAGAAGCATCAGTCAGGTCTTGTTAAGAGTGCTGTGGTATCAAAGTTCTCTTTTACCACAGGAGTGACTACGAAGAAATGCCACTGCAGAATGGCCAGGCCATTCGGGCCAAGTACAAGGAGGAGTCGGACAGCGACTGAGATCCAGGTTCTGGGCAGGACAAGGACCAGGTGTCTTCCTTTGGGACTGCACTGGCCTTCCTTGCTACCTGGTCATGTTCAGACTTTTCTCACAGGCAAAAGTTTCCTGCTCCTTATTTGTTTACATATTTTTAAGAGAAAAACCAAACCTGAAGGCAAACTTAAATGTTGGGCCATTTGTTGTCAAGATGGCACTGTCTGTCTAGGAAGAGAAGTTGATATAAAGTTAAAAAGCCAAATCCTTGCACAAAGATTTCAGATGAGAGAGCATGTTTTTAGTGGCCAAGGAAACAATTTAGTAGAAAGTTATGTATTTTCTTTTCTTTTTTAAAACAATTCACTAATTCCCAGCTGCTGAACTGCAGTGGTCCACATGCGAGTGTTGCCCTTCTCCCTGTCTTCCCTCCCTTCCCCATGGCACTGCTTTGTACTTCCCATTCAGTGCTTTCCATTCAAAGAGAAACCTGTTCCTGTTGCTGCCTCCAGTGGGCAGTACTCGCCTGCAAGGGATCAGGGCCCTGGATGCCCCGGCACCCAGAATAAGAACGGTGACTATGTTTGGCGAACCAGGAAATGGCAAGGGCTCAGGCTGCAGCCCAGAGCCACCTGTGAAGTGGAAGTGACGGTAACACAGTGACTCGGGGAGGTGGCGAAGCCGGACAGGGCAAGGCTAGGCTAATGACCAAGTTACCAGCTCTGTGAGCCAGGGCTTGTATGCGGTGCTCCCCCAGGCTCTGGGCAGGCGTGTGCTACACAGGAACAGGAGCCTGTTTCCTGTGGCTGAGGAGGGCAGAAGCGAGTGGGAACAGGTGACTTCCCATTCCAGCGAATAGTAATTTCTCCAACTCTGTTGCACACAAAACCCCATAGAACTTTTTAAAAAATAAGAATAAATACTACAAGAATTAGTACTATAGATTCTTTATTGCCAAAAAGGTTTTCAATTTTCATGTTTAGAAACTAGAGAAAAAGAATGTAAAACATTTGAAGTGGCTGTGTGTAGAAGTCACTTGTCTGGAAGTCCTTTCCTGTCCCTCCTGCGTCCCACAGGGAGATGTGGCAGTGTTGCAGAGACAGGTCTCTGATGCTGGCAAAAGTCTGGCATCAGAGAGCGCAAGAGTGCAGCCCCCTGGTGTCAGAGTTTCCCGCCCTCCTCCCTGGCCACACACAGTGATGTCTCTTTCAGCACAGCATAACTGTGGTCATGCTGCCTGCTGCCATCTTGGAGAATGCAGAGGCCCAGGACCTAGAGCTCTTCAGGGACCACCTGTGTCCCCTCCATCTATGCACCAGCTCAGATTTCCACTCTGAGCTGCAAGTTAGCCCACTGCAGGTGGTGCCCAGACCTGGGACTGCTTGGAAGAGACCTGTGTCTTCATAATGTTATACTTCAATATTGATTGCATTTATATTTGTTTTAAAAAAAATGTAAATATAAGTGTTTGAATGAGAGCTGTGTAATTGCAAGGGAATTTGAGTTTACATGATTTTTACATTTGCAATGCTGTGATGACTTTCTGACTCTGTGTACTCAAGATTGAGAAAAATGTTTCTATCACCAGATTTTTACAACTTCTAATAAGACCACTTCCCTTATAAATAATTTTATGTATACTGAAGAAGACTGACCTGTGCTGGTTGACATATTCTATTGTGTGGTCTAGTTGAGATGCTTTAATCATTATAAAACAATTGTCACTTATTTGAAATGCTGTTGTTTTATCTATAAATGTACAGATATTTGAGGCTTTTAGCCAGATCACAGAACTTTTTAAAACGTTTTGTAGTGTAATTATAAACTTTAAGACTAGTATACTCATACTTTGATTTTTAAAAACATCAGTGATATAAAAGCTGAGAGTATTTTTGTCACAAGAAAAATTTACAAAGAAAGCATGTAAAGATTAAGCCATTTGTTTCCAGTTTCTCACCTATGATGCATCGTGTAATTATATATTCTAAAAGATTGCTTACAAAGTGTTCAGCATGTAGAATATATCCCATAGGTATAGGTTAAAAATAGTCTGTCAGAAACTTCTGATAAGACAATTGTTTTGTTTGAAGGTATTGTTTTGCAAATTTAAGTTATAAATTTAAAGGCCTAACTTCAGTTCTTTCATGGTAACAATGGCTTGAATAACATTGTCTTTGGGATTCTTTTATATTGGCCCAGTCTAGAGCAACCTGGACAATGAATAGAGCAATGTCACGTTACTCTAGGGAGAGCTTCATTATCCACATGGATAAAGGTCTCCTTGACTTATTATTAAATCATTATAGCAGAAGGTAATAGGGTTTTCTCTCAAATGCCATTTGAAAGGGTACAGAAGGGGATACATACAATATATTTGTCTTGTAAAGTGGTTACTGTATATAGCTGCAATAAGTAAGCCCACCCCACTAATAGTTACAAAAGTCACCAGCCTTACTATTTTATGAGCTATTTATTGAAGGCACAGTATGATAAATAGGTTATCATATGGCCAGTAACATTTCCTTAATACTTTCAAGGAGAAACATGGGCATCCCTGAAAGGGATAATTAAAAGGGACTTCTCTGTGAACATTTAGTAAAGACTAGATTTAAGACACTAGGTGTGTTTGTGTACTTTGAAGGTTTTAGAAACCAATTGCCTTAGAAGTTAGGTGGGGGGAGGGGTCTTTTCACAAGGCCAAAGGAAGTTGCTGTAGTCTGTGACAACTTGTAGAGCAATTTATCTTGATGCTTTGATTAGTAAGTCTAATAACATACTATGAAAAAGGTTTTCTTCTATTAAAAACTGCCTTTTTACAAAAAGACTATTTGTGGAAAACACACACAAGCTCAGAATTAGAGAACTATGTGCCAGATTTTGAAACTCAGTGGAGCACAGTGCCACCCTGTTGGAGTGATTGTAAGCAATCAGACACAAGTCAATAAAGTTTATTTATGACAAAAGTTTATTTGTGATATGGGAGTGGCTTCATTCTGACCAGTATATATTAATACTCAACATTCAGTATTTACGTCATCAGTTCTTTGTGCATGAAGCTAGTCTTGGCTTTGAGACATAAGTGCTTTAATAAGAGCGAGGTGTTGAGCAGAATCCTTCCCATGTCTGATAGAGTCCACAGGTGAGGTTGGCGGAAGGCCAGACTTTGGGGTTCACCTCCCCACTTAATTAGATGTATGACTTTAAATCAGGTAACCTCCAGACATGTTTTTTGAATTTTAAAAAACTGCCTATTGGTTTTGGACAAAAAGTGACTGGGAAAGCTTTTTGTAAGCCATAAGGTACTATAGACCTATTTGTGACTGCTACTGAAACATAAAGAACATGGCTTTTAGCCAGGCATGGTGGTGCATGTTTGTAATCCCAGCACCCTGGGAGGCTGAGGCAGGAAGATCACAAGCTAAAGCCCAGCCTGCACAACTTCAAAATAAATTAATATAGGTAGGGAATGTAGCTTTGAGGTTCAATCCTCAGTACTAAGAGTGACAGGAGGAAGGGAAGAAACTTGGATCAAAAGTAGTCACAGCTTTGGGTCAAGCATGTATAAGCTCACACACTTGAACTTCCTGAGTGGGTAGGGGTTTAAGAATGAGGGCTGTCTGTCGTGCTTGGTAGGGAAATCTCATCAGAACTCAGCAGTGCTGTCAGGATCCTGCGTGAAATCAGAAATCCTCAGTTCGTTGTCATTGTTATCCCACCAAAGAATTTGTATATATGTACATGTGTGTGACCTCCCTAGACACAATCCTGCGATCTGACCTCCCTGTTTCTGCCTTGCTGCTGAGGTTGGTCCATGCTGCCCGTGGTCAGTGTAGTGAACCTGCTGCTGCGTCCTCAGCTGGCTTGCACACAGACCCTGCACTTGGCCACTGCATGCTTCAACCTGCCTGTGACAGCTGCGCAGCAGTCTTCCCAGCTCTGCGATCTTCAGTGTTTGCAACCTCATCTGGGGATCCACGCTCCACTGGGACTGAGGAAGTAGCCGGTGACCCTGTAGCATGACCTGGCGAGAACCTGCTTCATTCTCCCCCTTGGCACTGCTAATCCTAGAAAGTGGCCAGTGTTTTGAATTTTCTCATTTTTGTGTATTTGGTACAGGGCCTCACTATGCACACTGGACTTGTAGTGCTCCTGCTTTCAGTCTCCCCAGCACTGGGATTACAGGCCTGCGCCCCCACGCCCGGACTCTGTCCTTGCTGGCTTAGTATGCCTTAGGGGCGCGGGACTGCAGCTCAAACCCTGGTCTCTATGCTTGCCAACGCAGGGCTCTTTGTCCACTGAGCTATCTCGCCGGCCCTATGTGCACTCACTCCTATGGCGGCACAAGTGGCAGAAAGCTGAATGCAGCTTTTTTCCTTTCCTTTGGTTTTGTTTGTTTGGTACTGAGAATTAAATTCACAACCTCTTACTTGCCAAGCCGGCACTGAGCCCTGAGCTACATGCCCAATCCTCCTCTGCTTTTGCAGATTCTGAGACAACTACGAAGAATTCACTTGTAGAATACTGTGTAGACAGAGAAAAATACAAACTTTACATTTGAATAATTTATTCTAACAAAAGTATAAAGTATGGAAAATTAATCATTTCAAAGAATAGCTTCCCACTTGCAGAATTCAGTTTTTAGCACCTTTGAAAAGAAACACAGAGTTAAGACATGGCCATCCAGGCTCCAGAGCTACCCATGGAGACTAAGAGTGTGCAGCTCACGCACAGCACAGTCATTTGGTTTATTCTTTTTCATTTTGAGAGTGCCACAAAACATAATAGAGGAGGAAGGTGTCACTGAATTCACGGTTCGTGGTTAGAAGATGGGACGGAAATGCTGGCTGAGACAGACAAGGTCACAGAGGCTCACCCAAGAGGTCAGATTGACAGCCCGAAGGTGCTGACGATGCAGTACATGGTCTTGTTCTCCCATCGCACGGTGCAGCTCCCTGGGAGGGAAGACAGATTGGCACCCAACATGAGGAAAACGGGGACAGTGGTTCTGATTTCTCCCGCCAAGGCCAGTACTCTAGAAACCACTTCCTTATAGGATACAAATGAAGGCTGGCAAGTCTTTATAAAAATGTTAGGTAATACTTTATAAAGATACATGTGAAGGCATGAGAGACATCAAAGTACCTATTTCAGAGTACTGCTCTTAATATATGTCTAAGCATGGTCTGAGAACATACTTGAACACTTCCAAGAAACAGGCAACATGACAGGACCTGGCAGATGAGGTAAGAATTATACACACCATCCGTATTGCTGTCCCAGAAGCAGGAACTCGCTGTGTGTAATCCAGCTCCATTCTTCTGCATAATTACACAGGTCACTTAAATTAAACATCAGGAAACTGTTAGCAACATAAATTTTGTCTTGTCCATCTGTAACATAGGTATGTCAATGCCAAGGTTAACATCCTTAAAAAATCACATGGGTCCTGCTAGGAGATAAAATAGCTAACACTGTTGAAGACAGGCATAGGCAAGGGTTTCTGAACAGAACGCCAGTGGCATAAAAAATACCAAAACTCAACAAATTAAGGAGCTGCTGCATCTTATGGGAAACAGAGAACAGAGTGAAGACAGCCTACAAAGTGGGAAGAAATTCTGCCATATACCTCAGAGGACTCACACTAAAAATGTATAAAACTAAAAAATTTAGATCCCCAAAATAAAAGACTGAATCAAACAGCTGGGCAACCAAATTCTCAAGAGTTAGAGGTGGCTAATTAAATTCTTGAAAAAATGTTCAACACTGCATGCCTTTAGAAAAATGCAAATTAAAACACTAAGATACCATCTTACTGCAAGATGACTATTGAGAAATCAAATGGTGGGGAGGCTACAGGGGAAGAAGAACTACACTGTTTCTGGACATATAAATTGGGACACTGCTATGGAAATAAGTATAGAGATTCCTCAAAAAACTAAAACTTGGGGCTGGCAGGATAGCTCAGTGGTCTAAAGCGCCTGCTTAAGAAAGCTTAGGCAGCTGTAGGGACCGCAGTTCGATCCCTGGCACCACATGCTGTGCCAAGCCCTGCCCTCAGGGCAGGCTGAGCCAGCTATAAAAATAAATAAATAAAAGTTCTGAAACAAGAAAAAAAAAAATTAAAAAAACTAAAACTAAAACCAGGCATGGTGGCACATGCCTGGAATCCCAGCACCTGGGAGGCTGAGGCAGAAGGATCCTTGTGAGTTGGAGGCCAACCTGGGCTACACAGCAAAGTTGAAGGCCTGCCTGAACATGGTGAAAATTGTCTCATACAACTGAAGGAAAAACCCCTAAAACTAGAGGTTTCAGTTGATGTATCTAGTCCTCTTCTAAGAATCTTCCAGAAGAATTAAAGACATACTACAGTGGTATGTCCAGACTTCTATTTGTAGCAGCTAAATCTTGAAAGGTGCCCCATATGTCAATAGATGAATGGAGAAAGAAAATGTGGTTTATAGACAATGCAGTATCCCTCTGCTATAAAGGATAAACTTGAAGCACTTGTGAATAAGCCCATCTCAAGATCTACTCTGTGTGAAACACAAATTTATGAGAAACAGAACAAAACAACAAAAAATAAAAGACAACTAGCAACTAGGACTTGGGGATATCTTTTTCAAATGGGAGGGGGGAACAAGAGATGGAAAGAAGGAAGGGGAAAAATGGAAATGGATCTTTTTCAAAGGGGAAGGAGAAGAGTTGAGAACAGGGAGATGGGAGGGGAAGGGGACAAAGAAGATGCATCATGTATGCATTATGCATTATGCACCAACTTCCTGGATAAGTTTGTACTGTAAGCATGGGCTAAGAAACACCCCCAGCATAGGGGCACACTGCTTTGTCCCACTCTACTGATAAAATACCTACTTCCCTTCCTTTACCACTTCCTGCTCTAAGAGGAGATCATTTCACCCTTCAGTTGTACAAGCAGTCAAAAGTGCCAAGCATATGGCAATCTGTGCCACATAAGTGACCTCTTCCTGAGAGAAACTTTCCCAGTTTAGTCAGGCACTAACTAAATTGCCAAGTTGGATCTTTTTTTCTGGCACCTCTGATTAGTGTTTTTAAAACTCACAAGAAATGAAAGTTCATTACCAATGTACTTGAATGGCTTTCCCAGCTTGGTGAGTTGGCTTAGAGTCTGCTCTACTACATTTGTGGTCCACTGATTGACTTTGCTGTGCTGGTAAGCATTGCCTCCAATGGCGTTCTCTATGGCCTGGAAGACAAAGCATGGGAGTCACAGGCGGAGAACGAACCATACGTCAGTCAGTCAGTACCTGATGTGGGCCCACCTGGAGCTGTTGACGCGCGACTCACGTAAGATGTACATTTATTCTTATCCCTCAGGAATCCTTTCAAAGACAGCCTTTGGCTACCAGTGTTATACTGCATTTTATTTATTTATTTGTTTATTTATTTATTTTTATACTGCAATTAAGAGTTATGTTGGCTGAAAGATCCATAGTTGCACAGTCTGTAAAATGTATTTAACCTTTTGAGCCAATTAATGTTCAATGCTGCTACAAATATCTGGATGTAAGCAAGTATCTCTTTAAAGTATATTAGATATTTTATCCAATATTAAGATATATTAACACTATGTTAGTTAAATTTTTACTGTTTATTTATACAGTTGACAATGGACAAATCTACCCAAATGGTCATGTATTCAAACGCCTTTTCTGGGAATATACTGCTACCTAAGTAGTTTTCTAAACACTAAAGAATAATCCTTTACATTCCAAAATTTAGTTTGTGATTTATTTTGAACATCCCTTTTCTTTCTGTGCTGCCTTTTTCTACGGCTATTAAGCAGGCTCCGCGTCCCTCTTCCTGTTCTGCTTCCTGCTGAGATGCCCACCCTGTCACTTTTTGGGTTTCCCCGTCAGCCCCCCTCTTCATGCTGTGCGAGTGGTCTGAATCTACTCCAGCCTAATCTACTACGCTGGAAACCAGAAAACTGAGCTTTCTGGGATATATGTGACCTAAAATAAAAATAAAAACATTTTAAGGACTAAAGCCCTACATAGAGCCACCCCAACTTCTACCTCCTGACCTTCCTACCTACCCTGAGGCTTTATGTAGTGACAGTGACATAGCTCCTGGTTCTTTTACATCCTGTCATATCTGTTCCCTTCTGGCTGGAGAATGCAGGTGGCCGGAGACCCAGGGGTTCCGATGTAGGAGACAAGGGACTACCAGTTCTGGCATTGTCAAGCAAGGTAGGGAGCTTTACTCAAGCCAATCCTCTCTACCTCTGCAATCCTCCTTAACATATCTTGAGCTTCACTTTTTCAGGCAGGAAAGAATAGCTTCGTCCAGTTTTAGACTTCCCCAGATTCCTAGTATCCGATACTTAAAATAGCTTGAGTGCAGAATTAACCTACTCGGGCAGGGGTGGGGAGCTGCTCAACAGTGACACGTGAAAGCAGCACTGTCATGGCACCTCCCGGTTCCTCCTAGGTTGCCAGCTGTATTTGCTGCCTGGTGACATTAATACAAACAGCAAGTAAAGCAAAACCAGATTCCTAACCAGCTCTACCTGATTCTAGTTCATACCACATATCTTCCTGCGCCCTTCCTGTTCAAACAAAACACACTTGAAAAAACAGTAAAAAGTAAACTTACAGACCTTGTGTCTAATGCATATAGTAGAGGGGAAAATAATTTTGCCTTAGGGTATTTTTCACAGAAATAGGTTGTGGTTGTCACTATCATTAATAAAAGTCAATCGCCAATTACATAGGGAATCGCAAGTGGTACCCTGGATGTCAGACCATATAATGGTCTCACTCAGCCAGGCAAGGAAGCTGACTAGGAGAGCTTTCTGGGAGCCCAAGAAACACCCAGCTCTCTGCAAAACCATTCAAGCAACCTGCTGCCTCAGCTCCCTCACACTCCAAGGACGCCCCTTCCCCAGGCCACCGCACATGCTGCCCATGGCCTAGAAGCTCTGTTCCCCTCTTTTCATTGTGTTCATTCTAAATGGGCTCAAACTCCGGCTTCAAATGCTCTGACTGGAGCCTGTTCTGTGACACTGAGTACACAGCATGTTTGAGCTTCCAGCTTCCATGGTCTGCCTCTCCTGGGCTATGAATTCCAAGTCAGTCTCTGGCCCATCCCCTCCAGAGGTATTTTCTGAATGAGTGAACATTCAGAGGGCACTAAGTAAACAAATGCCCCTTTTGTCTCTCAGCCTTCTATTCATCTATGGAAGGTACTGTGACCCATAACAATGTGGACAGTTTAAGAATGCAAGAAGACCTACATCACCAGGCCTTGACTGTCTGAATGTCATTACTTTTTTTTTTTTTTTTTTTTGTACTCTAAAACACTGGAAACATCTGTGTGGCATAAGGCTTCCATGCAAAAAGCTTTATACAATCCAGCTTTGGTAATGGTCAGTAATGTCACATAAAATGTCCTGTCTCATATAACATGTGTAATTAACATAATCTGGGAGTAATTTTACCAAAATAGTCATGAAGTAAAACTACTCTTTTTTTTTTTTTTTTTTTTTAAATAAAACTTATTTAAAATAGTAAAACACAGGGTCAGTAATGGTTAACACACATCAAAGCAGTATTTAATTGGTATAGTATTCTCATCTAAGCCATCACGTAGGCATTTCTCTTACCTCTTTTACAATGTTGCTCACTTCATCAACAACAAAAGCAGTCTGTAAAACAGAAAATTAGGTTAAGTTTGATTTATTTTAAAAAGCAGCTTCCAATGCACTGATAAATGGAAATTTAGGTAAGAATGTAACTTAGAAATAAAGATGTTAGAAATCATCTATTGGGCTGTTCATTTTACTGAGGACTGCATTACAAGGAGCCTCTGAAACATTAAGTGGCCCCAAGCCCCAGAGAACTCTAGGATAGAGCCACAGTAGGATTAGATAGAACATGTGTATGTAATTTAAAGGGTTTTGTTTCGTTTAATTCATGCTACAGTCTAAAACCTCACTATAAACTAGGACTCACCTCCCCTTCCATTTCAACTAGCTGTTGGGATCATTAATCAGTACAGTGTTCAATGAAATACTCGACTTGAAGAAATTAATTGGATCAGCTTAGGCATTTCCTGTATTGTAATTCTTCCCTGATAGAAACTGATTAGAGGTGTAAAACTTAAAGAAGTTTTTTCCCTTATTAAAGCTACCATTGTTCATAAAATTTACAATGATTACACTATTCCTGGATGATGACAGTTTGGTATTGGGAACTGAAACCACACTAGGTGAGTGTTCTACCACTAAGCTAGCTACATCAGCCCTTTTAAAGTGTTATTTTAAGCCAGGCGTGGTGGCGCACGCCTGTAATCCCAACACTTGGGAGGCTGAGGCAGGAGGATCTGTGAGAGTTCCAGACCAGCCTGGGCTACAAAACTGAGCTCAAGGCCAGCCTGAACTGTACAGCGAGACCCTGTCTCAAAAAAAAAAGACAAAAAAAAAAAAAAAAGTGTTATTTTAGGGCAGTGTCTCAGGGAGTTTTCCAGGCTGGCCTTGAACTTGGCAATGCTGCCTCAGCCTCTCTAGTAGCCAGGATTATAGAAAGGGACATCATGCCTGGCTCTGTCTTGTGTGTGTGTGTGTGTGTGTGTGTGTGTGTTTGGTCTTTTTGAGACAAGGTCTTGCTATGCAGCTGAAGCTGGCCTTGAGCTCACTTTGGAGCCCAGGCTGGTCTTGAACTCACAATGATCCTTCTGCCTCAGCCTCCTGAGTGCTAGGATTATAAGCAAGCTTGGGCTCAGAAATTTTTTCTTAATGCTGTCTTACTTGAAGACTAAGGAGCAGCTGATGAAGGAGGTTGGCTGTCAGTAGCAACCTATTGTCTGAAGCAGAGATTTCCTTATGTTTTACATATGGTAAATTCAGATAGTTAAAGGTCATCCTGACAGTAACATCTGTGAGGCACTTGCCAATGTGCTTCCTCATACGCAAGTCACTGCTGAGTCCTCACTCTCCTTAGCTCAGGACATACCTTCCGGAGGGCAGCCCCTGGGGTCTGGTGGAATAAGGGCAGGAAGCCCTGTTTCTTTTTTTTTTTTTTAAGAATTTTTTATTTATTTATTTATTTTTTCTTGTTTCAGAACCTTTATTTGTTTATTGACTCATTTTTATGGCCGGCTCAGCCCGCCCCGAGGGCAGGGCTGGCGCACCATGTGGTGCCGGGGATCGAACCGTGGTCCCTGAAGCCGCCCAAGCTTTCCCAAGCAGGTGCTTTAGACCACTGAGCCATCCTGCCAGGCCCCAGGAAGCCCTGTTTCATGTAAGCATTTCCCTCTGCCTGGCTGGTGACCACTGCAGCCTTGCCCTCTCCTAGTTTCTTTTCAGAGGAACAAGGTCTTGCCACCCATCTCAACTCCCTAAATTCGCATGAAGCCATACTTGGAAATAAAATCTGATTACCACATTAAGGAAAATGCACAGTAACTTAAGAGTAAATAATTTCTAGAAGCTTAAAGATCTCTTGCAAGTGACTAGAGTGATCCTAACCCATAGAGAGAAAAGTTCCTATATAATCTTCCACCTGGCTAAAGCATGAAAAGATTGTATATTTTAGTGGAAAGTAAAGCAGACTGAAAACACTGGACAGTTTCAACTGCAAGAAAGCTGAGCTGGGAGTAGAAAGCCCATGGAATTCAACAAATGCAAAAATGGCACAGCTGAGAGGTTGGTAGGAGGCTGGGACAATCTCATCTCCTAATCACCAAAGGCAAACCTAGCAGAGGACGGTAAAGCACCCCCGCCCCTCCCCGCTGGGCTGACATCTTGTGTGAAACAGCCCTTCATTTTACATATAGCTCATTTCTATCTAGAATAATGAATCACTTAGCCACCTCACTCGGGAAAGCCTGAATTAGAATGTAGTAGTAAAGAGCTTTCTCTTCCAAGGCTGTCGGCTTTTTAAAGTTTCACTTGGTGTTAATATAATACAAGTCATTTTCCAGTCTTAAGGGAGACCACTTTTCTTTGGTAGCACCGTGTCTTGTCCTACATACTTGGTTGCTATGAGCATTCAAACACTGGTGACGCTGCTATAGAAACTTTGTGTTAGGAAATTAGGTGAAAACAAAATCCAGTGTCAATCCTGAAAACCATTCTTTTCCTCAAAATATTCCTAATTGAGATTATCTTCAAGAATGGTAACTATTAAACCTTACCGAATTGTTCTATAGCTTTTATTTCTGACAGGCCGCATAGTACGTAGCTGTTTGAATTTCAACAAAGATAGGAAGGAAAAACAGGAGCAACTCTTCTCCTCTAGCTGTCAGAGCTCTCGGAAATCCTCAACCCGCCCACGGTCAGCCATCTACTCTATTCCTTGAATTCTTCTTAGCCTGAAGGTATAGCGCTTTTAACAGCGCCCCACTACAATGAGCACCTTCCGTTTGGCAAATAATTATGCACTTTACTTCTTTTTGGCGCAATAACACCCACCACCACCACCACGAGAATTACAAATATCTGATACTTAAGCTGAAGTAACATTGTACTCTTGCAAGCTGGCCTGGGTGGGAGTGGGCGCGCGCGGCGAGGATAAGGTGCGGCGCCGAAGACAAAGGCAGGTTCTGCTATTTGCGCTTCTGCATCTGGCGTGCAGCCTGGACATCAGACCCCTGGAGTACGGACTGGGCAATGATCTCCTACGCCCGTATCGCGGCAAGCAAGCTGCTCGGGACTCTGCGTTAAAAGTGCAGGCTCCAGCCCTACGTTCCTGGTCCAGAGCACCGTGGGGGCCAGACTTGGGTCCACAACCCGGGATAAAGGGCAGAGTGATGTCATCCTCCCGGCGGACGCCGCGGGCGGCGAGGCCGGGTCGGGGCGAGGCTCCCCGGCGCCTCGAGCTCAGGCGCTCTCTCCGGCGGTCCCGGGCTGGGGTGGAGGCCACACCACCCGCCCTCTGGGCTTGGGGAACAGCCGCTGCGGAGCCCAGGAGGACTGCGGGGCTCCGGGGTCCTTAACCCCTGGCTGGGGACGCTGCGGCCTGCCAGCTGTGGAAAGAAGGCAGCCACGGGTATCCCAACAGTGCTGCGCCCGCCTGTCCAAAGATCTCGGCCTCCCGCCCCTCACCCTAGTCGCTGCCGGGCGGTTACCTCCTCGCTACCCTGGTAGTCTTCCATCTTTGCTCCCGCGAGTCGCTTCTGCCGCCTGGAGTAGAGCAGACTGAGCAGGCGCGCCAAGGCCCCGCCCCCC